>PVIH01009866.1:0-79357 GCA_004025045.1 Sigmodon hispidus | reverse complement strand
GCAGAAGGGACCATTGTTATGGATCCATCCAAGGATTTCACCTAACAAGAACATTGAGCATTATCCCACTGCAGTTGCCGTGCTTGCACAGCTAGGATTACAACAAACTTTACAATTTTTTGGATGTTCTCCTACCGTAATAGTGGTCCCTTTTACTTCAGTTCAAGTGTCGGTGCTATGTGCCACCATAGATGAATGGACAATTTTGCACTGCACCTTTTCAGGCAATATTGATAATCATTATCCAGCTGATTCTCTTATGTCCTTCTTTAGACACCACCCAGTGGTGTTTCCTAAAGTTACAAGTGACAAGCCAATACCTCAGGCAGTGAACATTTTTACAGATGGTTCAAAAACAGGTGTAGGTGCTTTCATGATACAAGGTCAACCAGTACAACAAAAATATTTTGTATCCGGAACTCCACAGGTGACTGAGTTGCAAATTGTAATAGAGGTTTTTAAGCAATGTCCTTTTGCATTTAACCTGATTTATGATTCCAGCTATGTAGTAAATGCAATAAAAGTTCTTGAGGTAGCAGGACCTATTAAGGCTTCTAGTACTGTGGCAGATTTATTTGAACAGCTGCAACAGCTTATTTTAAAGTGTAATTTTCCATTTTATCCATCTCATATAAGAGCCCATACAGGCTTACCTGGACCTTTAACTGAGGGCAATGCAGTGGTAGATCTTGCCACCCGCCCAGTGCAAGTATTTCTTACACAACCTGTTTCTGCTGCAAAACAATTCCATGAACAATTTCACATTAATGCAAAGACACTTCAGCAGAAGTTTAAGCTTTCCAGACAAGAAGCCAGACAAATTGTCCTTGATTGTGGCAGCTGTGTCCAATTTCACACTCAGCCCTCCCTTGGAGTCAACCCAAGGGGATTGTTGCTGCTTAAAGTTTGGCAAATGGATGTAACTCATTTTTCTGAATTTGGGACACTTAAGTATGTCCATGTTTCTGTGGATACCAATTCTGGCATTATGTATGCCTCTGCTATGTCTGGTGAAAAGGTACGCAATGTCATTGCACACTGTCTTGAGGCATGGGCAGCTTGGGGAAAGCCTTCCCATTTAAAGACTGATAATGGTCCTGCTTACACAGGCCAACAATTTACTAGCTTCTGTAAACAGATGGAAGTGCATTTAAATCATGGCTTGCCCTATAATCCTCAGGGACAAGGCATTGTAGAAAGAGCACATCGGACACTCAAGGAATGTTTATTAAAACAAAAAGGGGGAATAGGGTATGGCTGTACCCCTAAGGACAGACTCTCCCTTGCTCTTTTTATTTTAAATTTTTTAAATTTGGATTGTCAAGGCCATTCTGCAGCAGATAGACACTCAGCCCCTCAAAGGAAACATAAAGGCATGGTACTGTGGAAGGACATTATTACTGGAAAGTGGTGTGGACCAGATCCAGTATTGGTCTGGGCGAGAAGGTCTGTTTGTATTTTTCCGCAGGATCAGCAAGATCCTGTGTGGATCCCAGAGCGCCTCGTGAGGAAGGCGCAAGCTCGGAAGAAGCGGGATAATGCCGCCAATGGTGACATCAATTATGATGGGGATGATGCTGATGTTTCCATTCCTGCCCAAGGGGATCACAGACCTGACATGAGGGATTCTGTTGGCGTTTCCGAGATCGATGCCAATTCGCCATGATGCGTGCACCAAATTTGTCTAAATAATTGTCTAGTTATCTTGTAGGTAATTGGACTGGTGAATTTGAAAATTTGATGACTCAGCTGAGAGTGGCCATTGTGATCGTGAATTCTACCAGAGTGGATGCAGACCTGGTGGAAGGACTGATGTCATGGCTTTTCCATGCCATGGATCATCTGAAAGAGTGGGTGGGAGTAGGTGCAGTTGGCAGACTCATGGTTCTTGTACTCGTGCTTTGCCTGTGGTGCATTTGCCGTCTTAGGGTTCTACAAGGATGGGATGCAGCGATGTTAGTTCAAGCCTTCACAGCCTTAGAGGCTGGCCAATCGCTACAGGTGTGGCTTGCCACTCTGAAAGTCAAGTAAACAGTTCCCATAATGTGCAGATGCAGGTTGCGACGCTAAACAGTGCAGTCAAATTACCTAGCTATGTTTTTAGGAATTTGAGAGGAGCATGTCCATTTGCATGTGGGTTGTTGCCCTGAATCTCCCGCCTCTGCGAAAATAGGGTGTGGACGGGTCCTGAGGTATCTAGGGGGATGCCTTGACGATATTCTTCGGATGATGTTCCAGTTGCACAGCAGAGAATGGACCACTGCCCTACCTGTGTCTTTTATTAAAACAAAAAGGGGAAACTGTTGGGAGCTGCATGAGTGCCGCGCCTTAAAGATGGCGCTGCCTTCCGCCTTCCGCCACCCCGACGGCGAGCGCTCCTTCCGACAAACAACTCCAAATATGGTTTGTGCAGAGCTGACTCGCTTGCTTCCGTATGCGTGGCCCTATGGTAGAGGCCCACGTGGCAGTAGCTGAGTGGTGAACCTGAGGTTTAAAGCTGGCTGCATGGGCTGGGAGCGGCTGTTGCTGCAAGAAGACATTTTTCAATAAAGGACCTGGTCAATTGCCACAGAAGGATCCTGGTGTCGTGTCTTTTCCTGCTGGTCGGGGTTTGGCGCGGCGCATTAGTTTATAATCATCATGGTAGAAGTATGGTTGCATGCAGGCAGACATGGTGTTGGGAAGCTAGCTTAGAGTTCTATAACTATATAACAAGAAGCAGAAAGAGAGTGACCACTGAACCTGACTTGATCATTTGAAGCCCCCCAAACCAATCCCCAGTCACACACTTTGTCTAACAAGGCCATATATCTTAATCCTTCTCAAGTTACATCACTCTCTAAAGAATAAAAATTCAAATACATGAGCCTATGGAGGTAATTTCTATTCAAATCAACACAACCTGCATTGGCACAGGCGACCACTTCCTAAATATAACACCAGTGGCACAGGCACTAAGACCAACAATCAATAAGTGGGATCTCCTGAAGCTAAGAAGCTTCTGTAAAGCCAAGGACACTGTCAATAGGACAAAACAACAGCCTACAGAATGGGAAAAGATTTTCACCATCCCTACAAGTGATAGAGGACTGATCTCTAAGATATATAAAGAACTCAAGAATCTAGAGCCCAAAACCTTGAATAACCCTATCAAAAAATGGGGTACAGATCTAAAAAGGAATTCTCAGCAGAGGAATTATGAATGGCTGAAAAGCACCTGAAAACGTACTCATCATCTTTAGCCATCAGAGAAATGCAAATCAAAACAACTTTGAGATACCACCTGCCACCTGTTAGATTGGCTAAGATAAAAGGCACAGATGACAGCCTATGATGGAGAGGATGCAGAGCAAGGGGAATATTCCTCCATTGTTGGTGGGAGTGTAAGCTTGTTCAGCCACTTTGGAATGCAATATGGAGGTTTCTCAGAAAACTGAGAATCAGTCTACCCAAGGACCCAGCAATTCCACTTCTGGGTGTATACCTTAAAGATACACAGTCACACTCCAAAGGCATTAGCTCAAATATGTTCATAGCAGCATTATTTGTAATAGCAAGAACCTGGAAACAACCTAGATGTCCCTCAACTGAAGAATGGATTAACAAATTGTGGCACATCTACACAATGGAGTACTACTCAACAGTAAGAAAAAGTGATATCCTAAAATTTGCAGGGAAATGGGTGGATCTGGAGAATATCATCCTGAGTGAGTTATCACAAACCCATAAAGATAAGCAGGGGATGTACTCACTCATTAGTGAACTCTAAACAAACCAACAAACAAACAAGAAAAAAGCAAAGCATGCCCAAGCTGCAAGCCAGGACCACTGAACAGCTTGGGATCAGAAACATCTTGGACTGACTCCTTGGATCCCACTCCTCCTAGAGGTACACCTGAGTCAGTCTTGAGGTTGTGGGAAGAAAACTGGATCTGCCAGGAGTGGAGGCTGAACAAAACAATACTGGGACAGTGGGACCTTGGGACCACCTGCTGCCTGCCTAGGGGTGGGAGATGGCGAGTTGTGGAGAAGAGAGATGTGTTCAGAGGGGGAAAGGACCTTGAATAAGGATATACAAGGATAGAAAGTGTGACTTCTTTGTTCATAATAATAAAATAATAAATTAAAAAGAAAGATTTTCCACCATGATCAAGATGTCTTTATCTCAGAGATGTAGAGATAATTCATCAAGTAAAAATGTATAAACATAAATCATCACATAAACAGGATAACAACATAATCATCTCATTAGACACAGAAAAGTCCTTTGATGAAATCGAGCATTCCTTCATCATGAAAGTACTATACAATAGGCATACCTCATCATAATAACAGCTGACAATATCTCAAATAGCTGGAAACTTTAAACTTTTACACTAAAATTAGGAAAAGGCAAGGATGTTTATTCTTTCCATACCTATTCAGCATAGCACTTGAAGCCTTACCTAGAGCAATAATACAACATAAAGAAAACAAAGAGGATATAAGTTGGAAAGGAAGAAGGCCAAGAATCTTATTTGCAGATGATGTGATTTAATATATAAAAGACTTGAAAGATTCCATAAGGAAATTTCTACAACTGATAAGCACGTTCAACAAAATGACAAGTTAGAAGATTAACACACAAATATCAGTAACCTTCCTATATGCAAATCACAAACACACAGAGAAAGAAACTAACTAGATAGTACCTTTCACAAGATCTCCTCATCCTCAAAATACACTATCTTGGGGGTTACTCTAACCATAAAAATGAATGTCTTGCATGGTTAAAACTTTAAGATAATGAAGAAATATTCTGAGGAAGACATCTGAACATGTAAAGATCAGTAGGATTAATACTGTAAAAATGACTTTCCTTCTAAAAAGCAGTCTATAGATTTAATGTAAACCTCTTCAGAATTCCAACATAATTCTTCATAAAAATTGTAAAACAATCTTCAGTTTCATATGGAAACCAAGCACACACACACACACACACACACACACACACACACACACACACTAGCTAAAAAAATCATGTTAAAAGAAATTCTGGCAGCATCATCATCCTAAATGTTCTATTACCAAGCCATAGTCATAAAGATGGCATGGTACTGACATAAAAAACTGACACTTTGATCAATGGCATAGAATGTAAAGTTCAGAAATAATGTTATACACCTGTAAACAACTGATTTTTTTTGACCAAAAAAAAATAATCAAAAATTTCACACTGGAGAAAAAACAGTATCTCCAGCAGATGATACTCATCAAACTTGATAGCTATATGTAAAATAATGAAAATATACCCATTTCAATTGCTATGCACAAAGCTCATCACCCAATAGACAAAGGACCTCAGCATAAGGTCAAGTTCCCTAAATCTGCTAAAAGAGAAAGTGTGGAATTCACTTGAACTCTGGTATAGAAAAAAATATTTTAAAAAGGACTCTGACAGTGTAGGCACAAAGACCAACAATTAATAAATGGGACTTCATGAAGATAAAAAAAATCTCTACAGCAAAGGACATCATCATTTAAGCAAAGTGGAAGCTACAGAATGGAAATACTCACACACACACACGCATATATGTGTGTGTGTGTGTGTGTGTGTGTGTGTGTGTGTGTGTGTGTGTGACAGAGGTTTAGTATCTGGAATATACAAAGAATTTGAAAAAAATCCTGAAAATACAGAAAAATAATATTCCTACTAAGAACTAAGAGAAAGCTCTCAAAAGATGAAGTACACATGATTAAGAAACACTTAACAATCTGTTTAATATCGTTAGCCATCAGGGAAATAAATTTAAGAATACTTTGAGATTTTGTTTTACTCCAGTCAGAATGGCCAAGATAAATAAAATGAATGATGCTAGTGAACACTGGTAAAGCCACATGGAAATCAGTAAAGTTCTTCAGAAAGCTGGAAATCAATCTACCTCAAAACATAGCTCTAACACTCTTGAGCATATATTCAAAGAACTCTAGGTCTTACTACAAAGATACATGTTTATTGCTGCTCTATAATAGCCAGAAATTGGGACATTCAAGATGTCTATTAACTAATTAATTGAGGATGAATGTGGCACATTTACACAGTGATTCAACTGTTAAGAAAACTGAAAATTTCTGGGGCTAGAAATAATCATCTTGAGTGAGATAACTCAGGTCTAGAAAAACAAACGTTACATATTTTCTATATATGTGATTGTTAAATTTTAAGCTTTTGTCATGTGTATTTTATTTAGAATTACCACAAATGTTAATCAGCTAGTAAATGACAAGGGAGATAAGAGAATCTTCAAAGAAGGGGAAAATGGGATAAAGTGATATAAAGACTAGTATAGGAATAGTAATGGGGTGGTGATGGGATAACAGGGTAAAGGAGAGAATATGGAGAGAGACAATTAAATTAAAGGTTTTTTTAATCTATATGGAAACCTACTAGCACAGAAGTTTTATAAACATATATAAAAGAAATTTTAATGGAGTTATCCTATATTAAGGAAGACAATGACTTAACAAAACATCTTATGCTCCTATGTAAAACATTCAGTACTAAGAATAAATTATATTCTGTTGAATCCTTAGCCTAAAGGATCTCACAAACTTTCTGTTTAAAATTAGAAGCTATTGACTATTTTATTGCTTTATGCAAACATCCTAATGCTAAGGACCTATCAGTAAAGACATCACTCACTTGTGGCAGTGAACATAAAAAAATAATTGAATTGACACCGGATATTCTTTACTCCTACAAATTAATATGGTAATGGGAGGTACTATATATGCTATCACAGAAGAAAAACACCAATACCAGACAGATATAAACTTGTGACCTATAGTAGTGACCATCCTACAAGGTATGGTAGTGTTTATAGTGGCACAAAAGTTATGGAGGTAACCAACCAGTATCAATTGAAGTTAAGGCCCACTCTATGAGATGGAGTCCAATCTCACATTGCTAAAATGGCTGAGAATCTGAGACTATACGTGTCATTAGCCCTAAAGTAGAACTTTTGACTAATAGTCTTCTAAAGGAAGATACCAATAAGATGGCTCCTAGTAACATATCACTATAGGTTAATGCATCTCTCTCAACCCTCAAAGACACTTCTCTTGCTTATTGTGGCAATTAACACAGAGACATACAATTGGAAAATAAAAGAAGGTAAAATACTTTAGAATACTCATACCTACTTAGGATGTTTTAACCAAATCCTCCTCTCAAGGGTCAGAGGAGAAGGAAGAGAGATTGTAAGAGACAGAGGCAGTTTATGACTCCTAGAAAACAGTTAGTGAGTGTATGAACTCAAACAGACTATGACAGAATGCACAGATCAGTACAGGTTCAAGCAAGACAAAGTCCTAGCACACAGAAAAGGATGTGAGCACAAAGTTGTACCCTTATCTAAGAAGCTGTTTCTAATTGATAGCTACTGTGGGTGAAGGATGTTAGTTTTCTTCAATGCAGTGGCACTGTGTTTATTAACCACATTGCAGGGCAGTCTCTATGCTCAGATGTGTAGCCAACACAAAGCAGACTCCTTGTTTGTTTATGTATTTTGATTTGGGTTATTTTGATTTACTGGTTTTAAAGATTAGATAGATAGATAGGAATGAACATGAAGTTGGTTAGATGGAGATGGGAAGATATAGGTGTCTAGGTAGATTTGGAGTAAAGAAAATAATATGATCCAAATATATTATGAGAAAATAATTTTATAAAAACCAAATGCCAAATAATTTTCTCTCTAGGCAATTCAAGTACTTTCTTGATTATGGATTGATATGGGAAGGCCTGCTCTGGGAAGTATTATTCAGCATGGTTTCTGAGAGTTCCTACTTCCTGATTCCTGTCTTGAGTTTCCTCCCTTACTTACATCCTTCAGTGATAGACTGAGATCTGGAAGTGTATGATAAATAAACTCTTTTCCTCTCAAGATGCTTTTGGTTGTGGGGCTTTACCACAGCAGTAGAAATTCTTAAAAATAAACCCTGCAAAAGAGGGACTAAAATAGATCCCAAACCCCTTCAGTTGTTGGAAAGAAACCCAGAGTCTTACTGGTTTTGTAAAAGGCAGCCGGAATATGGAAGAGTTAAATTTATTCAGCCATCAGAAGGGAGATGATAGCACTCTAATTAGTGTCTGGCTTTTGGACATCCAGTCTGGCACTTTGCATGGATAAGGAAGCTGTCTCGATACCCCAGCGAACGTGTATGATTATTTCTAACCCCAGGATCATCCTGCAGCTGTTTTCTAATTGGATAAGTTTTTAGAAAATAATCCATTTGTGCAAATGTGCATTCTTTGGCCCTCAACCCATCCACAAACAATAGCAAGAATCTGCTCATAGTCACAAGCCTCTATGTCAGGTCTATCTGAGGTCAGTAAGAAAAGAGAAATGTGATCTTATCAAGAAGCCAAAAAAGCCACTGGCAGCAGGCACAACAATCATGAAAAATCCAGAGTGAAATCAAGGACTCAGAAGACACATCACAGATGACCAAAGATCAGCAAGACAGGTGGAGGCCAGAGAAGGCAGCAATTTCAAAAGCATGCCAGATCCTTCCAGGTAGGCATAAAGACCTCAAAGATGAAGTGTTTCCTTATCTTCAAGCCTGCCAATGTAAAGATTAAGAAGATAATTCAAAAGCTTACTGAACATCTTACTTCTTTGTAGCATCCTCTCTGGCAGTCTGAGGCTTTCTCAGCAGAGGCCAATATCTGGATCTCATCTGCTCTGTCCTGGAGACTGAGTCAGAAAGGGGCTCTTCAAACAACCTACTTTCCATGACAATGTGTTGCTGCTTCTTCTGGTGAGGCCAAAGCCCCATCTGCTCACCTCACCATAACACTCAGTTTCCAAATGCATCTGTGTGTCTTAGCTTTGAATCCTTAGCAATTATCTAATGCAAACGCCAGTCACTGCACTTATGTACAGAAATCCTCAGCATAGATCTGCCCAGCTGACATGAACTGGAACTTCCAAAGGAGCCTTACGGCAGAACAAGACCTCTGTGTCCACCTGAATAAACTTCAGCCCTCTCTTTGGAATTGGAGAGGTTTCCTAAGGACACTGAATTTGGCTAGCAGGACAAAAGGAATGAGCAGGAGTTGCAAAGTAATCTTCCCTGAATCTGTATTCTGGCAAGTTAAATTGCTGCTCTTACCCACAGTGTGATGTGTAACAAATTATTAATAAAAGATATAAGGGACCTGTCCATGGGCATGTAATGAAACAGAGTAATTACTTTGACTTGCCAGACAATTTTCCCAAAGGTTGTATTTTTATCCTGTCTTGACAACACAGATTTTGGCTGGAACCTGACTATACTTTGGGAAGTCTCTGGTAGACTAGATTTTATTTTACCTTTTTATAGGCCCTTACACACAATCATATGAACTCACTTCCTTATACATACATCTGTCAGACCTTCTCAAGCATACACACTCTACAGAAAGATATCTTTCAACACAATTTTCTGTACAAGACCTCTCACAAACAGCTAAAGGGGCCATGTTCTTTCTCATCACCAATAATTGACTCCTCATTCCCTAGATTCAGTCATTTGTTTTTCCTTTTTCTTTTTACTATAAATAAAGTCTCATTTTTTTTATTCATTCATCCCCTTGTTCAAACTCCCTTCCCTCTCCCACCCCTCCCTCCCAGTCGCTGTCTCTTCTCTCCATCTCATTATCTCTTCCCCGACAAGGGCAGCAGTTCCCAAGGTCCCAATATGGGTTAGTTCAGCATCCACTCCAGACAGATCTGCTTTCCTCACCCCAATATCAAGACTCTAGGTGTTCCTCTGGAGGGAATGGGCTCAAAGGTTCCAGTCCAAGATGCTTCAGATCCCAAGCTGTTCAGTGATGTGGTTTGCAGCTTGGGAATGCTTTGCCTTTTGTTTAAAGGCCACTAATGAGTGACCTTTATATTTCTGGGTTTGAGATACCTCGCTCAGGAGATTATTCTCCAAATCAATCCATTTGCCTGCAAATTTTAGGATATCATTTTATTCTTACTGCTGAGTAGTTCTCCATTGTGTAGATAGATGTACCACAGTTTGGGAATACATTCTTCATTTGAGGGGCATCTAGGTTGTTTCCAGGTTCTTGCTATTATGAATAATGCTTCTATGAGCATAGGTGAGCTAATGCCTTTAGAGTGTGAATGTATATGCCCAATAGAGGTATTGCTGGATCCTTGTGGAAATTGATTCACAGCTTCCTGAGAAACCGTCATACTGCATTCCAGAGTGGCTGAACAAGCTTACACTCCCACCAACAATGGAGGAGTGTTCCCCTTACTTTGCAACCTCTGAAGCATAGGCTGTCTTCTGTGTCTTTTATCTTAGTCAATCCGACAGGTGTCAGGTGGTATCTCAAAGTTGTTTTGATTTGCATTTCTCTGATGGGAAAAGATCTTGAGCACCTTTTCAAGTAAGTACCTTTCTGTGATTTGTAATTCTGCTGAGATTTTCCCTTTTTATTTCTAAACCCCATTTATTGAATGGGTTGTTGAAGGTTTTGGGTTCTAGTTTTCTGAGTTCTCTATATATTTAGAGATCAGTCTTCTGTCACTTCTAGGGTTGGTGAAAATCATTTCCCATTGTATAGGCTGTTGTTTTGTCTTATTGACTGTCTTTGGTTTTACAGAAGCTTCTCAGTTTCAGGAGGTCCCACTAGTGATTTTTGTTCTTAGGGTCTGTGTTACTGGTATTATATTTAGGAAGTGGTCACCTGTTCCAATGCGTTGGAGGATATTTCCCACTTTCTTTTCTATCAGGTTCAGTGTGGCTAGGTTTATGTTGAGGTCTTTGATCCACTTGGATTTGAGTTTTGTGCAGGGTGATAGGCTTGAATCTATTTGCATTTTTCTACACACTACCATCTAGCTATGCCAACACCAGTTATTAAAGATACCATCTATTTTCTTCTGAATATTTTGGCCTCTCTGTCAAGATCATGTGTTTATAGGTTTTTGGGTTTATGTCGGGATCTTCAGTTCGATTCCATGGATCCACAAGTCTGTTTTTATGCCTGTACCAGGCTGTTTTATTATTGTAGCTCTATAGTATAACTTGAAGTCAGAGATGGTGATGCCTCCTGAGCTTCTTTTGTTGAGAAAAATTGTTTTGGCAATCCTGGCTCTCCTGTTATTCCAAATGAAATTGAGTATTGTTCTTTCCAGGTCTGTGTTGAGGTTTTGGTGGAATTGCATTGAATGTGTAGATTGCTTTTGGTAGAACTGTCATTTCTATTATGTTGATCCTCCCTATCCAGGAACACGGGAAATCAAAAACTCAAGGGAATATATATATTTCTCAGCACCACATGAAACTTTGTCTAAAATTGACCACATATTTGTTCATAAAGAAAATATCAATAGATACAAAAATATGAAAATAATCCCTTGTATCACATCAGACCACCAGGGCCTAAAGTTAGAGTTTAACAACATCAAAAAATCACAGAAAGCATACCAACTCATGAAACTAAACATTACTCAACTGAATCATTCCTGGGTCAAGGAGAAATTAAGGAAGAAATCAGAGTCTTCTTACAATTTAGTGAAAATAAATCCATAGTGTATCCAAACTTATGGGACACAATGAAAGCAATCTTAAGAGGAAAATTCATAGCACTAGTTGCCTATATGCAAAACTTAGAGAAATCCCACACTAGAGAACGAACAGTGCAGCTGAAAACCTTAGAACAATTAGATTCAAACTCACCTAGAAGGGGTAGACAGCAGGAAATAACCAAACTTAGAGCTGAAATCAATACAATTGTAACAAAAGGAACAATACAAAGAATCAATGAATCAAAGAGTTGGTTCTTTGAGAAAGTCAACAGGATAGATAAACCCTTATCCAAACTAGCCAAAAAGCAGAGAGTATCCAAATCAACAAAATCAGAAATGAAAAGGGGGAAATAATTATAGACCCCAGGAAATACAGAAAATTATCAGGTCATACTTTGAAAATCTATATTCCACAAAAATGGAAAGTCTAAAAGAAATGGACAGCTTTTTGGACAGGTACCATTTACCAAAATTAAATCAAGGTCAGATTGAATACCTAAACAGACCTATAACCCTAAAAGAAATTGAAGCTGTGATTAAAGCTTCCAAGTTTTTTTTTTTTTAAAAAAAAGCCCAGGTCCAGATGGTTTCAGTGCAGAATTCTACCAGACATTCAAGAAAGAACCACTACCAATACTCCTCAAACTGTTTTACACGGTAGAAATTGAAAGAATATTGACAAACTCATTTTATGAGGCCATGATCACCCTAATACCCAAGCCACTCAAAGACACAAAAAATAAAGACAATTACTGATCAATTTCCCTCATGAATGCTGATGCAAAAATTCTCAACAAAATTTTGGCAAACTGTATACAACAACATATAAAAATTATCATTCATCATGATCAAATAGGCTTCATTCCAGAAATGCAGCTATGGTTCAACATATGAAAAACCATAAATGTCATCCATTATATAAACAAACTGAAGAAAAAAAACCACTTGATCATATCCTTAGATGTTGAAAAAGCCTTTGACAAAATCCAACACTCCTTTATGATAAAATCCTGCAGAGTTCAGGAATACAGGGAAAATATTTAAATATAATAAAGGCGTTTACAAGAAGCCGACAGCCAACATCAAACTAAATGGAGAACTACTCAAAGCAATCCCACTAAAATTAGGAACTAGACAAGGATGTCCTCTCTCCCCTTATCATTATAGTTCTCGAAGTTTTAGCTAAAGCAATAAGAGAACAAAAGGAGATTAAGTAGATACCAATTGGAAAAGAAGAAGTAAAACTATTTCTATTTGCAGATGATATGATTGTATACATAAGTGATCCACAAAATTCTACATGAGAACTTCTACAGCTGTGAAACACCTTCAGCAAGGTAGCAGGATACAAGATTAACTCAAAGAAATCAGTAGCCCTCCTAGACACTAAAGATAAAAGGGCTGAAAAAGAAATAAGGGAAACATCACTCTTTATAATAGCTGCAAATAGCATTAAATACCTTGGAGTAACTATGCCCAAAGAAGTAACAGATCTATTTGACAAAAACTTTAAATCACTGAAGAAAGAAATTGAAGAGGATATCAGAAAATGGAAAGATCTTCCTAGATTCAGACTTAGTCTTTATCTCACCCAACCCTGCCCAAGGAGGAAGCCAATCTAAATCTAGTATCACAAAGCTCTTAACTGGTTATAGCAAATCATAAAAACTATCATTGAGGCTAGCTTTCTGCTGAGAACATGCAAATGAGCACATCCCATAAAGAATATATTTAGAACTCAGAGGCTAAAGTTTCAGCCTTTTTCTAAGGCCCTTGACAGTAATTCATAGAAGGTTCATAGAAATTTGTTATTCACTTTCATGTTGTAATAATTATATGAGTTCTCATATTAATATATATTTTGACAAATATGAATAGAAACAAGCATGTTTTAAAGTCACAATACTCTCTTCAAATCCTGCTTCATTTATGTCTGAATTATTTGACTTTTATGATCCTGTTTCCTCTTCTAGAAAATGAAAATGTTAATGGCTACTTCACAGATGCTGTGACCAAAATTGAGGTCATATTCCTGCACAATTCCTGCTACCAAACAGGCACACATTACACCAACACTACACTCCCTCTGCCTTTCAGATATAAAAGAATAAAAACATCAAAGTTCACTCATTCTTCTCAAACATTGTGCTCTTTACTGTATGAGCTCTTTTTAAAATTAGATATCTCATAGTTAAAAGAAAACTAGAACTATTAATTATTTTTTCTTCTGAGAAGAAATTAGTCTAGTTCAATTTCCAAGGCAACAAATGGAAACTGTACAGAAGAGTAATTTAAACATTAAATTAATGTCTTACTCTAGGTACTTGCTCATGAGAGTCTATGAAAATAGATTTATGTGAAAAGAGCATAAGAAGCATACAGAATTGAAAGAGCAGACATCATCTGCAAAAATAGAAAGACCCTAAAGGAACATTATTGGTGTTGGGAGTTGACTTACTCAGGAAACCCATAGTGGTCCTCCATTGCAGAGTTTCAGTTCATATGAATGTTCCACACAGGGCTTGACTGCTTCAAAGATTAAGAAGGTTGTATGACTGTGCTACCTAAATGAAACCATGCAAGGGAATAGGCTAGAGCTGCAGCAAGCAGAGCTAAAGTGTTTGTGAGTGATGCTTGTCCAGTCCTCTGTCTCTATGGAGACAAGTGGCTCTCCAACCCCTGGGTTGCCACTCTATGGGAGGACAAACAACCCTTTCATAGGGTTGCATATCAGTTACATTAAGATTCATAAAAGCAGGAAAATTACAGTTATGAAGTAGAAACCAAGTTATCTTTTGCTTGGGGTCACCACAACATGAGGAACTGTTTTAAAGGGTTGCATCATTAGGAAGGGATAAGGACCACTGGCCTAGAGCCTTTTGCTGACCCTGCAATGCATTAGAGGTTATGTAGGCCTCCCAACCTGCAGAGATAGATGAACATTTAGAGAAAGAGTACTTTCAGGATTTTCTTTCTAGTGTCCATACTTCTAAATTCAGCCATATGAAGCATCACTGAAAACATGACACCCTGAGGCAGGCCATAGAACAGAAAGAATGGTGAGGGAAAAAAAGTTATCAGGACTTAACTTCTAGAATAAACTAGCAAGGTTCCCACTAATCTACTCGGGAAATGTGAGACAGGAAATTTAGGTCTATAGAGAGTAAAAGACATAGATAATAAGTTAAGTTCATTGTGAGACCTCCAAATCCAAAGGAAACAAATAAAAAAGAAAACCTTCAAAAAGAATGTCGAATTTCCATCCTATCACTTAAAATTTACATTCCACCACTTAAAAAATAATAGTTTATCCTGGGTTCCATTGATCAAATAGTTGGTAATGTGTTTGCCCTGCTAGGACAAGGATCTGAGTTCAGATTGCAAGAACCTGTTCTACAAGGTGCAGGTATATTGGCAACATACCCGCGTCCCAGAACTAGGGATGTAGAGACAAGAAGATCCCTGAAGTTCATGATACAGCCTGTGCAGCATAATCGGTGCAAATAATGTGCTTCAGGCTCACTCAATAACCCTGTGTCAAATAAAGCAGTGTTAGACATTGTCTTGAACTAAGTCTATATGTAGGGGTCCTAAGCCCCAATGAATAGTGTTTGGAGGAGGCCTTTGGAGGCTGATTAGGATCGAATGACAACATGAGAGTGAGGCTCTGATGATGAGATAGTGCCCATCTTATAAAAACACATGAGAGAGCTTATTGCCCCCTTTACTCTCTTCATTATAGAGTGAAAAAGTGACTGTCTACAAGACAAGAAGAGAGACAATAATACCTTGAACTTGACCTTTCCAATTCAGTTCCAGAACAGTAAAAAATGGATGTTTGTTCTCTGAGCCACTCAGGTTGTGATGGATCATCATGGAAACCCTGGTTGACTAAGGCAGATGTGCACCCCTGACTTGGTACTCCCTTTCACTTGTATCTCTCTAACACAAAGATCTCTAAAGTGATAGAAATATGAACAGTAGAGCCACGTGAAGGAGAATCTATACACTTTCCAAATTACTAGGTCACAGTTACTAGAAAAAAATGTTTTTAGCATTAAATTATATAAGAAGTGGAGTCTTCCAAACCACTCCTCTGCTTTCTCCTGAAGATAATCTTCAGGGGCTAACATGCATGGCAGCAAGCAAGACAGTGACAACAAGGTCTCTGAACTCTAACCCAAGGTTTGAACACTCAGAAAGAATGCTGGAGCCCTGGACCACAGATTGATGTCACTAGCCTGAACACTGTGTATTGGTTGTGATGTTAAAGGATGATCAAGAAGAAGCCATTGATACCACAAGCAACACTGATGCTGATCCACCCACACTTATGTGTGCATTTATTTAAAGCATGGATGCTGATCTCTTGAGCACCAACAACCCTAAAGAAGAGAGAGCCCAATTGATCAAGTAGAATATGACCTAAGAGACAGAAAAAAACCAAAAACTTAGGGTTCTTACAATTCTCACAATATAACAAAAAATTTAAAAAAAAAAGAAAGAAAAATAAGATCATTAAAATTGAAAAAGTATTCTTGCTAAAAAAAGTAGAAAATCTATGTGGCTGAATAAAGTTCACAAAAAGAAGTCAAAAAATGATTTAAAAGCTCTTTGTCAAAAGTAGCTATGAGTCAAACACATACAGTGATAATATCTATTTGGAGATGATACCCATGTGGAAAGAGCTAAAAAAAATGAGAAGCCTGAGTATATGAGAAAAAATAAAGCAAGAACATATTTTATTAAATAAGCAATTTCAACGGCTTATTTAAAGCCACCTGGGACATTCAAGGTTATTTTAGTTACTTTCCTTCAAAGTATTATAGTTGTTTGACAGAAAGCAAGTTAGGAAAGGGTAGAGGGGGGTGTGTATGTTTGCTTGTTGTCTTTGGTTTTTTCATTTGTTTGAGGGGTTGTTTGTTTTCTAGTTGAGAGAGCAAGTTTGTTACATGTGGTAGAAATCCAGGGGGAGAAAAGGGGAGCTGTTTGGTGTGCTACGAGAAACTCGATCCCACTTTGTAAAATTGCCTTTGCCTTGTTCCAGAAATAGGCCTCAATCTCACTTCCAGCTCCAGGCTCTTTTCTTATTTGCTTAAAAATTGACATCCATTTTTATGAGATACAATTAAGCTGAGTAGTAAAGACACGCTGACTGTTACTGGGAAATTGGGGGTACCTTTTAGGGTTCTAGGCATCATTAATGGAAATATTGAGAAAGTCAGAAAAAAGATAAGGAGAATTTTATTACAGTTTGAGAGAAAAACAACATGGCAGACAAGTTGTAAATCTCAGCAGCTGCCAGGAAAGAGAGATACAAGGAAAAGAGAGAAGTACAGCTATTTCTTTAGGTCCAAAAAAGCAAGGAAACTTGGCAATTAGTGTCAGCAAGCAGCTGCATGATGGAAGGTGGGAGGCTTCACAGGAAGAGTCAGAAAGCTCACAGTGCCTGGAAGAGCATCCTCAGGCTTCAGCTAGTATCTAACAGAAAAATGAAAAGTAAGAAAAAGAGAAATATATGCTTTTTTAAATAACTCAGCATAGCAGGCAGGCTCTGCAGTACTACATGGAAAATGTAAAAAAAAAAAAAAAATGCAAAGGGGTGTGGCTTCTGGGGAGGACAGCCACATTATTTCACTAAGTGGGTAATTATTTTTCCCATCTCCTTAGCAGGTCTTCAGGTGAATCAGCCTTCTGGGGGAGTAGACTACTGGCCAGTTGATTGACAGGCCCTGCTCTATTGACTCTTAAGGGAAGAAACAGTGGTGTGAAATGTTCTAATTTTTTAACCTGATGAGAAAATCAAATCTCAGTATTATATTCTTTTGGCCAAGAGCCCTAATGAGTAGCAAAGTACTGTTTACTTTTCTAAGGTTATTAAAAAAAAAAATGGGAGGCAGGGCTCAAAACTGGTGATGGGGAAGAAGTTAATGCCCAGTTGCCTCAGAACAAGATGACAGGTGACAGAACATTATTAATAATCCCAGACATTACTACTCTGAAATTGATCTCCTGTCTATAGCTTTCTTAATTATAACTTTTACCAGGTAAGATCCTCAATGAAATGCAAAAAAAGGAATGGTTTGTACTTGTACCAGTCAAGGCTATGTTGGCAGAAGTGATTGATTATAAAATTCTCCAATGCAATCATTCTTGTCTGTGTCATGCATGCCCAATGATGACCAATTAGGTTCTGCAGTTAAAACTAATGATGAGTTGTGAATGACATCTCAGTAGGTTCCCCATTTGTAAATGTAGTTGATTTATATGATAGAGAATGCAAATAAGCATTTGTAGAGGGCTAGTTTATGCCAGTTATTTAGATTATCGTGTGAGCACAGAGTTAGTGGGAACTAAAGGAGGGGGATCTGGTCCTTAAAGATAGACAGGAGTATCTCAGGGGTTGGGGGAGATTCTTTATTCATGCTGACCATTACAATGAGGGATCCACGTAAGGTCTCTGCTGAAATAGGAAGTATTGTTAATTACCTAGATACACAGGCAGAATCTCTGATGAGACAGAGGAAAGGGAAGGCTCCACATTATGTGTTTGCTGATTGGGCCTAATATTGCTTATATTCAGGTTGTTTTCTGTTTCCAATTTGGCAGACAAGAAGAGAGGCTCCTGCATTCTAGAGTGGGAATGTGAGACCCTGAGGATGTGGAAGTGGAGAAAAATAGCATGTTTAGTCACAGTAACTTACCTATTTTAGCAGTTCTCTGATGCCTTGGGGTCTGATAGCCTGGGGTTCTAAACTTCCTTGAAGAAATTAGAATTAGGACACCTGCTATTCTCCTGGAACCAGGACACCTGGGGTGTTCTATAGAAGGCTGGATTCATGGACAGGCTCTCTCAGTGGGAGACTTGTCATTGCTTGTACAGCAATGGTGAGGATAGAGAAAGAAAGAGGCTGCTGCAGATGGGCATGGCCTGATTATCCCCCAAAGCTAACACGGCTCTCTAAAATTCCCCCAAATTCCATTATGTGAACATGTCTACATTCACTCTATCAATCAAACTCTAAAAGCATCATATGGGGCATTTTCCTTCTGTGCCCCTTCCAAGGCTTCACACCTTCAAACTCTTGTTTTCAATAGTCTGAAGACTTAGATATTGGTCTCACTTCCATTCCCACATATGACTGAAGCAAAAACATGGAATTTTATTTCTCAAGTCTGTTATTGACCAGCACAATCTCACGCTCCTTGCTATGCATTTCCTTTCTCACAGTAAGATGAGTTCATGTTCATCTTTGTGAATGATCTGTCACTCATGAAGTCGTATAGCTTATGCCTCTCGCTACCCGTACTGACCATTGGTGAATTCAGACCATAGAAGTCAGCTATTTGGACCACAATAAATGGAGACCTCTACCACATTCGACTGTCTAGTTTACTTTGTGGGTGGGGTGCATGCAGACTAATTTATTAGTTGTTTGTTCAGTGTAAACCTTTTGCTTTTACATGGGATCTCATTCATTATATCAGAACCACAAAGGATGGGTCTGTCAATGGATTGTGAAATGGGAGCCATGCATGTGTAGATCACGATTTTTCCTTATGATTGTTGAGGAGAGAGGCTGGTGACATGTGAAGTCATGGTAATGAAAACTCAAGAACCTGAGAGAAGAAACAAGAATCACATAAGACATGGACAAAAATTATATAAAGCTTGGGGTGCCAAGTACAAGTCCCCAACACATCACCTACAGTTTTCATCTTCTTATGTGGTCCAGGGGTATATGACAAAAGGAGAAAGGGGGACATGGATGTACTCTCCCCACTTTGTCTAAGCCTCTGGATCTGCCTATGCCCATAGTAAAATGCTAGGAACTTTAACTGGGATGAGCCTGACTTCACAATCAGAGCTGGTGTAGCTCTGTAACACAATCAAAAACTATAAAAATTGTCCAAATGTGAGTTCTTTCTATTCTCTCGCACTGCTGGGGCATTCATATCAATTTTGCATGATTGTATCTTATCCTGGGGTTCTTTAAAAGTGGGGGCAGATGAATTGTGGGGGAAACATTGCTGTGTTGCTGCTCTAGTCTCCCTCATGGGCTTTAACAACTTCCATAACTTTCCCTCCGCTGGATGTTGAAACAATGAATTTTCAATGAAAGTGAAACTTGTCCCTTTTAGCAGCATCATTTTACATGCAGGAAGCAGCCCTATAAGTCAAAATGGGGCAGCTGTGCAATAGGCTTCAGCTCCAAGGGGCTTAGGTTTGAATCTCAACAGTAAAGTTTACCTACCATAGGAGAACCACACTCAGGGTTTTTAGTCATTGTTTCTAGTAAAAAATAACAAATCCCTATGCTATGTGTACACAAAGTGACTGAGTGAATAAATGTATATTCAGGAGTGACTTCATGTGACAGGAGGGCTTCTTTGTGGTCTACTGCTTGTAGGTCACTTCACTTAAAACAGTAACATCATCAGATTCTAATTTACCAATGCATTGTGTGCATTGAGCACATATTTTTCCTTTATTTTTATTTTAAGCATACAATTTTTGGATCAGAAATGAGGAGAAATTGATCAGAAACATAGAGAATTTCTATGTATCTACCAACCTCTCCACCTCAGTTTCTCTTAATTGTATCTTGTGTTATTTTAGAACACATGATATTGATTATACTTAGTAGTTATATAATAGTAATAACTAAATAAATCCCTAGTTTATACTAAGGCTTCCTCATTGTGTGCCATGATGGGTTTTCATGAAGGATAATATTCATGTACCATTAAAGGATCATGTAGAATAGTTTTATTGACTCCGAGTTCCCCATATCCTATCTATTAATTCTTCTTTCTGTGTTTCTAGAAACTGCAATCTTAGCAGTACTACTGAGATTTTTCTTTTCGACTTAGTAATGTGCATTTACAGTTCCTGTGTTTACTGCTTGATCATTGGTTCTTTTCTATAGCTGAAGTTTTCCACTGTGTAACTGTAGCACAGCTTGTATGCTCACATTGGTTTCTTGTAAATGTGACAATATTAAATAGCCATACCGTAAATATTCAGGTATCAATGACAATGTAGACATAAATTTTCAACTCCCTTTGGTAAACATCAAATAACAAATTTTTGGATTTTTCATATAGTTTTGTAAGGAACTATTAAACTTCCCCCCCCCCAAAGTAGCTGAGCAACTCCTCTGTCTCTAAGGGAAGCACTGTGGAAACATATATTACCCCACAGATGCTGCAGTCCTGTTAAGTTTTAGTCTACTTGGCATATAGTACTGTTTCAGTGCAAATTGCATTTTCTGAATGGTATACAACTGTGAGAGATACACAAGTGTATTGTCTGGTGTTTGTTTTGGGTGTCTGCAAGTCCATGAGCTCATACATCTTTCATGTACTTGCTCATATCATCTTTGTGAACTGTCCAGATTTTCCTTTGTCTCTATTTTAATTGTTTTGCTTCTTAATTGTTTTGTTTTATTTTCTGCATTTTGACTTCCTTGTAGCACTAAAGATTGAAAACATTATCTTACAAGGCAAGTACTCTACTACTGAGATTTTTCCTCATCCTCATTCCCACCCACCAACCCCCACATTTTCCTTTATTTTAATTTTGAAACATCTTGCTAAGTTGCACTAGTAAACACTGAACTCTGGTTCCAAGGCTGACTTTGAACTTGTGATTCTTAGGTGCAGGTTTTGTGTAATCTCTCCAGTATCTGAGATTATAGGCAACATCAGCAGTCCCAACTTCTATTGTTGGCTCTGAAAGTAACAGTTTACTTTTTAAACAACAGTAGATCAAGTAGCACTATATCAAGAGATATAGTGCTTTGCAAATATTTTCTCTCTGGTTATCTTTTTATTTTTCTTTTTTTCTCTTTTATATTTGTTTGTTTGCTTGAGACAGGGTCTCCAACTGTAACCCATATTAGCCTAGAACTTGTTGTGTGGCCCAAACTGACCTCAAACTCATGGCTTTCCACCTGCTGCCTCCTTAGTGCTGGGATCATAGACATGAACCACCATACCCAACTCCTCATTTTCTTTATGTCATTCACAAAGCAGAATTATTTGAGGTCCTCACTACCAACATTTCTTGCAATGATCAAGCTCCTGCTTGAAAAAAGCTTAAAAAGCTCAGTTTTAGAAATTATTTAACATCCCTGAGGTCATCTGGATTTTTTTCCTGGCATGTTACTGAGATTTCTTTGGTTTTATTTTAGTTTTTAGATTTAGGTTTCTTTACATGGTAGCACAGGATCATTCTGTGCCTGTGGATTGCTAACTGTTTCAGAATATTTGTGAAATAAATTTCTTCCACTCTCAATAAATCATCTTCACTTCCCTCTTCCTCATTCTTTCAAAAATTAGTTTTCTATGAAAGCAACTCAAAAGTATTTTATAATCACTTTGGAAAAACACAAAACAAGACTTGCTTAGAAATTAGTCATGATAGTTGGATTTAAGAGAAAAGCAGTAATCAACCAGTAAATGATGTGACCAGGTGTGAGCCTGTTTCTTATCCCCTCTCTCTGCACTGTCCTGACTCAGTGTTTCCCAAGTGGGAGGTTTGTGGGGGAAAATTTCCTGGTTAAAATAACTTTGTAAAATAACACATAATTGCTCCTTTCTCAGATATTGAAAACATGCATTTGCCTGCAGCAAACAAAGCTGTATAAGTGTGGGAAGCACAGTGCTCCCCACACATCAAATGACAACCTTTGATGCTGCTGCTGCCATAACTCACCATGTAGAGAAGTCAGTGCCTGGGGATAAACACTGACTTTGCATCTGTGCTCAGGCCACAATCTACTTTTCTCTAAAGTGAAGAGAGTAAGTAAACAATTTCTTTGTTCTCCCAGTGTTCTGGCAGTGTGAATAACTTGTCATGTCCCACCTGCCATCACCATTTCTCTACACCAAGGTTTCTAAATAGAATTTTCCTTGAATTTTGGAGAAAAATAAAAACAGTCATCTTGCACAAGGAGTTTCAGGCAATGGGGAGAAAGGCAACAGTTTATCACATGAATGGCTGCAGGAACTTGGACTGTCTGAAACTTGGACAAGCCTTTGTTAAAGAAAGGGAACATTTCCACCTGCAGCCCATGAACTGCTGTTTCAGTGAACTGACCTGAGTTCACCTTGAGTAAACATTTGCTTCAAAGTAACATATTTGGTGTTTCAGACTAGTCCTCCAGAGCTAAGTGCCTCAGCTGGAGAGGTAGGCAGGTCAATCAGGGTCTCCTACAGAGGAGGTCAACAACAACCAGGAAACTGTAAATCAGTGACCCTGAAAGGATGCCTTTAAGGTTTATGGGCCATCGTCAGCAGCCTGCACTCAGTCGGACTTAGCTGAAGCAAATGTTTTGTGTTTTTCTTGCCTAAGAGATTGATCCACACTGAGGGCATGAAACACAGGAGCCAGGTGGAAGGAAAGAATTCCTTGGCTGAAAAAGAGATGTTTTAGTTCCTTTTTTAGGGAGCAATTGACATCCAGTACTAACTTTAAAACAATTTTAAAACATCTCTTTCCATTTCATGGGTGTATGTCAGTTCTACTTAGTGTAGAAGCCATCAAACACAGTGTGTCTGGAAGCCCTGAGACATACCTCACAGAGGAAGCCAAGGATGTGAGGGGAAGCACAGAGCCTCCCAACTTTCAGGAACAGTTCTTAGCACTGACCAAAACCACTGATGCTGACTGCACCCCATTCTGGGGAGATGAATCTATTATTGTTCTATTTGAAGAAATTTAAAGATTAAAAAAAATCCCAAATATATTTTCATAAATGTCACTAGCATTATTCCTAGCATAAGCTGGATGCTTAGTGGGATAAGTAGTAAATATTAATTGTATTTAAAAATACAAATGACTAAAAGTGTCAATGACTTTGGTGCGGTCTGTGATAAAACCCAGGACTATACCTTGAAATTCATTAAAAACAATGGAAGATGGCAATGGGTGTGAGGAGCTGCGGTAACTATGTGCCCTGATGCCCTGGTACTCTATTGTGAGTCATAGAAATAGTATCACATGTACCCAGGCCTGAAAGTTAATTATCTGGGTGCTGAATGCTGAGCTAAGGAAGTGGATGGAGAGCTTTGCAAGGTCAATCATCCATGATGCCTACCTATCTGGAGCTTTCTTCTCGCTTTTGGGCAAATGCACTTGTGCTAAGCCTGTACTTCTCACTGTCAATCCATCTGGAACATTGTTCACCTAAGACAGAAGCATTATTTCTAGCTGGATACCCCAACATTTCCCTGGGGATTTAGAGGTGAGACACTAACTGGTACTGACAGAATTGATGTAGGTAGAAAATAGTCTTCACTTATGCATGAGTTTCAATTACTATAATTAAAACAATACTTGTCTTTCCAAAAATGCTGATTCAGTTGCTATGACATGTACAACAGGAATGCTTACTTATATATAGTTCAATCACCACTCTTAGTGCTCCATCGAACCTTAATATAAGAAAGAGCTACACGTGATGATTATTGACTAATCACATCATTTTGTTGAATCTATTAATAATCTCTAAACATCTGCTATTATGCCATACATGCCTCATTCTTAGCTTCACTATAGAAATCTGAGCTGTGAGATGCTGTAGTAGCCATTGTAAGCCACTAATCAGATCAAAACTTGTTAAGTAGTTAACTAATCACAATCACCTAATATAAACCAATTCCTCTCTGCTACATTTTCTCTGAAAGAAAGATACCAGGTAGACCAGCATAAACAAGACAGGGGTTCATTTCACTCTAGAATGCCCCAAAATAGTTCCTATGGCTTTACTGCTTCAGAGGCAAGGGTAGAAGTATGAAAGTACTCAGTAGATAATTAGAACACAGACAAAGATGTTTTCAAGGTGTTTCTCTCCTTTGTATCTCCAAAAAGAGACATCAGCTGAGGGTTCTATGAGATCTCAGATAATCAGATGCATTACTTTTATGTTGCTGTTACCAAATACCAAAACCAAAAGCAACTTATAAAAGAGTTTGGTTTTTGTTTTTTTGTTTTGTCTTGTTTTGTTTTTATGAGAGACAGAGAGAATCATAGTAGGGAGGTATTACAACAAACATCCAGAAAAGGAAACTGAGAAATCAAACCTGAACCTCAAGCAGATAGCAGAGAGGGAACACTGAAAGTGGGATGTTTGGAAACACTCAAAGCTTGTCCCCAGTATCAGTCTTCCTCCAGCCAGGCTCTATGTTCCCAAAGTTCCACAATCCCCTAGCAACATGAGAGATCAAGCAATCAAATACAGTAGCTAGGAGAGACAATTTCATTCAAGAAACAAAATCATCTAACCCAGTCTCACAAATATGCACAAAAGCAAGATGGGCTAGAAGGCCTGACATATGATGATACCACCCTATAGACTCAATCTACTGGCTTGGTGCCAAAAGATCCATTTACACAGGTGTTCTGAAAAGTAAAGATTTACAAATGCCTATGCAAGGTATGAATACTCACACTCACATCTCAATTTTTCTTTCCTTTTTTTCCAATTGTTTGCTTTGATCAGTTAAGAAATATCTTTGTTGCACAGACAAAAGATCATCTTGTCTGGTGTCCATGAAAAGCTGATGGAATATTTTAATAAATATTAGTAACTTTTGTGGTTATAACTTAAAATGACCTCATGATATCATGTTTTGGGCATTTAGTCCCCAGCTATAGTGGCATTCTGAAGACTGAAAAGCCTTTGGGCTATGGGGACTGCCTGGAAGAAAACAGTCATTGGAAATGGTTGTGAAGGCCTCTCTTGGTCTATACCTGTGCTCTTTACTGGGTCTGGTCCTATACTACATGAGCTGCAGTTTCTGTACATCTCTACTTCCAGTGATGGAGCTGCACTGCCATTCCTCCTCATGGTGATGGACTGAAATCCCTCTAAAACCATGAGATAAAATAGACCCTTCCTCTTCTCTTTGAAGCTGTTTGTGTCAGATGTAATGTCTGAGTGACGCCAAAGAGACCAGAAATCAAAAGAAGAATTTTATCAAAAAAGAAACAGATGAAAAG
Organism: Sigmodon hispidus; assembly: GCA_004025045.1. Taxonomy (NCBI): domain Eukaryota; kingdom Metazoa; phylum Chordata; class Mammalia; order Rodentia; family Cricetidae; genus Sigmodon; species Sigmodon hispidus. The sequence continues at coordinate 53,779 of PVIH01009866.1, read as the reverse complement.
AAATAGAAATCAATCATGTAAAACTGAATTAAATGTAAGGTGAGTAGAAGAGACTGGCCAAAGGTAAAATGTGGGACTTGGGGGTTGGAGGCGTTAGATGTATAGCCATGAGCATTCTGTGTAGTCAGTTTAGTATTATTGACCCATGCTTGCGACAAAGCGGCTTTTGGTCTTAGGTCTTAGTCAGGCAAAGATATCCACTAAAAAAACTGTGACAGTACAAAAGACAAGAAGTGGAGAGTGGAGCCAAGACTGAGGTAGGATGATGGCAATTTGCCAAGGTACTGCGGGAGTCTCTGTCATATGATGAGGAGCATTGCAACTGATTTTGATAAGTTTCCAACAAAGAAACCACAGTGACCTTGAAAGGAACTAACCTTTTAAAGCACAGTTTACTAGATAATATGAGTTTTACTACTTTTATTTTCCTATATATTTGAAACTAAGTGCATGAGTTTTTTAACATTAAAAACATTTTGATGTCATGAAGTCATCATATTCAGATTGTGTTGCAGTTTCAGTTCATAGATTTATGTTGATGGTACAGCATAGACATGAAAGGTGGAGGGAGCCTGTATTATGGATTCCCTGTTTGCAGACGATCTTCAAGTGGATTGTGCTGTTTCAACTTTGAAGACTGGAACTAAAACTCGGGTAGTTAAGCTGTCAGAGATCAAAGTTTCATTATTATCAAACTTCACCTGTCACCAGTACTGCATTAGTTTGTTTTCTATTGTTATAATGAAATGAAAAAGATAGGTGCCTTACAAACAAAAGAGGCTTGTTTAGCTTAGGAGCTAAATCTCAAAATAAGGTGGCCTCTTTTGTTTGGCCCTGGTGAAGGTCTCTTGGCTGCATCACGGTATAGCAGATAATCTTGAGGAGAATCCTTGGGACAGAGATAATACACCTAGAAAGAAAGTCAGAAGGGGAAGGGGGCTTGTTCTCTCTTGCTTATATTAATGCTGCTGTCAACTTGTCATATCATCATCATCATCACCATCATCATCATCATCATCATCATCATCATCAGAATAGAATACTACGATCTATCCCAGGCTGGCTTCCAAACCACAATCCTTCTGCCTCAGTCCCTTGAATGTTGGGATTACAGTTGTGTAGCACTATGTCTAATCAGTGGTGTTTTTGACAAAAATAATAAATTGCAGCCTGAGGCATCAGCTTTCAGGAACCTCACTGGTCTTCCTTAAGCATGCTATTCCTACTCACCTATCTACTCTGTCCTAAGCCCCACCAACTGCATGTAGCACCACCTTTCACGCTACCACATGGGGACGAAGTGTCCAAAACAGAGACACTAACAAGACAAATTACAATACCCTAGGAAGGAGTCTGCGAACTTCAGGAACACCAGCCAAGGGCCTTTGGTGGACTACACATCTTCCTAAACCAGACAACACAGATGCTACATTTGCTGGTAGGTCATTGCATAAAATGAAGTTTTAAAATTTATGATAATTTTAATAATAGACATTTCCAGCATTTGATCATTTCCTTTGCATGGTATGCACAGGGTATAAGTGCTTTGGATCTGTTCACTATTAATGCTGATGTTTACCTTTTGTTATTTTAATGTGTAAATTATATTATCTTTTTATGCTATATTTTATATGAAGAAAGATTAAAACACAGAAAAGTTAATTATTTGACTGAAGAATACACTGCACAACTAGCAGAACGGTCTCTGACTCTGGACCTATCCTGAGTGTTGACATTAGGTTCTGCATGCTCTGCTTGGATCCTCGCAAATCTCTGGCTCTCGTCTATGCCCCTAACACATCTGGACACCATTTACCACTTGTTTCACATGTACTGCACCATTTACTTCAGTAGGCTCCAGCTCTGACTTGTTTTGCATCTGCTCTGACCAATACCTTCATGACTTGCTAAGATCCTGTTGCTGCTGAAACTGACCCTTGCATTCTAGACCTGTCCCAGTGAACACCAGGACTACTGTACCCAAGCCCAGCATGAGCCCACATGACCTTGCTCATGCCCAAATGTCCATCTTCCCACCCCCTGAGTAGCCCAATTATCCCAAGCAGATGGCTAAAGACTAGAAAAGACAAGTTCATCTTACCTCATGCAGAAGCAAGCTTCTTACCCTGGGAGTCTGGCACTGTGGCAAATAGTTTACAAATAGTCACAAATTTAATCTTCAGAGCGAAAAGATCTTATCTTAAGTTTGTTGACTGTTCTGTGGGTTTTCCTTTGAGTGGGTAATCTGAGGTAAGGTTTCTTCAAAGAGTTCAGTTGCATGGAAAAAGATGGATTATAATCCTGAACTCCTGACATAGACACTGTTTCCATGTGGCCAGTTAGTATGCCATCATGGTTTATACACAATTTCAGTGTTTCACAAAAGTCCATATGTATAAGCTTGATTTCTGAGCTGCAGTGTAGGAAAGGACCACAGATCTTGAGGAGATAGTCGCTAGTGAAAAGATCTTAGACCATTCTGTATATGTTTTCAAAATGGACTGTATAGTGCTGAGTACTCTTTGTCTTTCTAATCACTCTGGTTGGAGAGCTTGGTGCTTTGTTCCCACTGCACTCTCTTACATTGGCATCTATGCCATGTTGTGATAGAGAAGTAGGCATACCATCTACCACATCACATGAATTTGGACATTCAATTCTGCTATCCAAGTAAATATTTTCACTTTACAACATTGTTGGTAATTTCTTGAGGATTTTGTTATAGTTATGCAAGCTGACTAATGCAATTACTTACTGGAATAATGAAGGTCCCAGCATCTCCAACTACCACCAACCAGACCCTGGACTTGACACCTTTACTGTAAGCCGTATTGACTATACCATAGTTCTTCCCTTTTCCTTCCTTCTCACATCCCAGATGACAGATTCTGAGTGTCATGTCTATAACTACCCTTGGTTTTTCTCATTTTTATATAACTTATATTTACTTCTAAATTATCAATAAATGTATATGTACATACATACATATAAATACATGTATCCATACACTGAATATTCTTAATCTAAAAATTCCAAATCCAATGATTCCAAGTATGAAAGTTTTAGAATCCCAACATGATACATATCAGTAAAAAATTTTATAGCATGAAAATTTCTTTTATACCCAAAATTGCTAAAAACGTTTTTACAAAATTATCTTTAATCTATATATAACATGTGTAGGAAGAATAAATTAATTTTATGTTTAGATGTAATATATCTTAGATATGCTATATGTCATATGTAAATAAATATATGGCCCCATGATATATTTTTTATGCATAACATTCTTATCTCACTTATTTTATGTGAGGAATATTGTGATAGTTTAGAAAAAAAACAGTCCTCAAAGGGAGTGGCGCTATTGGGAGGTGTGGCTTTGTTGGAGTGGGTGTGGCCTTGTTGGAGGAAGTTTGCCACTGTGGAGGCAAGCTTTGCAGTCTCCTATATGCTTGGCACACCTAATGAGACAGGCCACTTCCTTTTGCCTGCAAATCAAAATATAGGACTCTCAGCTCCATCACCAGTGCCATTTCTGCCTGCACTCACCATGTTACAGCATGATGATAATGGGCTAACCCTCTGAAACTGTAAGCCACTCCAGTGAAATATTCCTCCTTTATAGGGCTGCCATGGTCATGATGTCTCTTTACAGCAATAGAAACCTAACAAAGACAGAAGTCTAGCTTGTTTATATCTGATGATGTATAGATATCTAGGCACATGCATATATATATGTAATACATATATACACAAGCACAAACAATGTGTATAATTTAAATGATTGTGTGTCAGATACCATACCATGTGAAACTTGGGTGTTTTCCACTTGCTGTAGAGTTGGGATAGATCCTCCATAGTTTTGGCTTTTGTTAGAGTATATATGCTTGAATTGCTAATGGAAGCAATATTTTGGAAACATATGACAGCTATAAAGCCCACCCTTCAGGTGATAGGTGCCTGATCATTTCTAGGTTTCACTCTTGTAAATAAGGTTGCCATGAATGTCTTTGATTTTTTCTTTTGTAAACATGCACACATTTTATTCAAGAATAGCAAAACAGTGGAACTGTGAGGGTTAGGACATAATGATATTTCACTTTAGGAAACAAGATCCAGCTGCTTCCTAGGGAAAAATGTTGATATTCTCCCACCAGTGTTTATCTGTGCTCTCCAGAAAGGAAATGTGAAGACTCTATTTAGATCTATTGAAGGATTTTAAAACTCCAATCTGTCACATTCTTGATTTTCATTTCTCTCTTCACTAATAGCACTGAAGGCTTCCCTGTGGGTTTATTAAATATGTTTTTGGGGGTTTCAAGATGTCTGTTCAGGTCTCTTCCCATCTTTCTCCTGACCATTCATGCTAATAATAAGCCTGTCAGTATGGAAATTGCCTCTACATCTCCTTCAGGAAATGGTCAGTAGCATGACTATTTCCAATCCCTTACTGATTCCTATCATACTGGTATATATGATGAACAAAACTGAAGGCAGATGAAGGGAAGGGTGAAATTGAAGTCTGGCCACAGATGTGTCTTAGAGGGTTCCATTTTGGATATCTAATCTGGTTCCAGTAAAATTGCCTTGGAAGTTCGTGGTGGGTGAATCACTGTGAGTCTTCAAGTTTGTACACTTCTAGACTTCTTTTTGATGGTAAGATTATAGTCAGAGAACCAAAGCATTCTAAACCAAAGTAGGAACTCATGAGAATCAGTCTATGCTCCAATGTACATTGAACTATTAACATTGGCAGAACTCCCTCAGAGCAGGGCTAGGAGAAGTAATGTGAATCACAAGCCCTCCAGAGGTAGGAGCTTTTAGGACTAAGGGACCTAGAAAATAAAGGGACTAGAAATAAAGCCCAGGATGCAAGTATAAAGTTCATGAAGGATATATTAGAGCAACACAAAGTAATGGATAAAGGATGAGATTGCCACCAGGTTAAAATGATAGAGGTATTAATTAGGCAACAAGCTGTCAATAAAAGCATAATTTTCTAAGATGAAAGGGCCAAGGAGAGACTGGCAGCAAACTCCATCACAGAAGGTGTTTATGGTTCCAAAAGATGTGAGCTATGTATTACAGGAAAGATCCAGGATCCTACTAGATATGTGTATGTACATTACATAGGTATATATGTATCCATGCATGCACACATATATATTATGCACATAAACATATATGTATGGAAATTCTTTATGAATATGTTTTAGCTTTTATTGACAAAGTATTTTATATGTATTTATGGGGTACAGTGTGACATATTTTCTGCTTCATTCATGACCTACCCAAGAAGTGTTGCATTCCTTTGTGAGAAACAATAGGGAAAAGAAAAAGAAATTTTCATTAATGATTGTTTTACTCTTTGTAGATTCCAAGTTGATGCACTGTTCAGTGAACAAAGTTTAAAAATATCTAGCATCTGACCTTAGATTGCCTGAAAATGTAAAGTTTGTAAGCAGCAGGCTTCCTTGTGTCAAAAACATCACATAAAGTATCCTAAGCATGAGCTTTTAAAAAGTGTTGTTACAGCTACAATTATAGATTGAGTATATGACTCCATCATCCCATTTTCCCACCCTTTAATTCACCTTCTCCCTCTTATTCCCCTTTGTTCCCTGAGTTGATTTTTGTTCTACTTTAATTTAGTATATACATACATAATTTTACATGACTATATAACATTTAGAAACTTCAAATGAAAGAAAACATTCAATAATTGTCTTTCTGTGTAGTAGGCCAGGCCCATAAGGTTGAGGAAATTGGCTCAAACCAGTTGCCAAGGCTTGCATATCACATTCTTTCTTATGAGCCAACCTGGCATCAGGATGAGGGCCTAGCAACAGGCACTGTTAGTGGTCCTGATCATGCCCAGCCAATGAGAGGTGACCAGGCAGCATCATTGGATCAATCAGGATGCAGCCTGGGTGCTGGGAGGAGGGTATATAAAGCTCTCCCCATGGCTGAATAAAGGAGTCTGCTGTTGGCTTTTCACCTAATTCCCAGGATCTGTGCTGTTGACACTGCACCTTCGATCTAGCTCCCCTAAGAAAGCCATTAGGACTCTGGACAACAGCTACATTTCTGATCCTGGCTTACTCATTTAATATGAGTCTCTACTTGTACACAATTTTCTGCAGAAGACCATCCTTCTATTGTAGGGGGTAGGGGAATTCATTGTCTATGTGGATATATACCATATTTCTATATCCAATGGTCTAACACTGATCATGTTGGTTACATAATATTGTTATTATAAATAGTTCTTTAATAAACACTGAAGAGAAAATACCCCTTTGATGTGTTAACCTGAACCATGTTATTTAACACCACAATTAATAGGTACTGGTATTTTTTTCCATTTTTTCAGTGAGGTAATTAAGGCTGACAATCTTGAGAATGTATAGAAATGATAAATATTGGAAGATATTAGAATACTCTTAACCTCAGTCTGTTGTACTTTCCATTTACTATATCAAATTATTGCATGATATATTATGTGTTTATGTAATAATAAATGTATTATGTATTACATCAAAAGTAAAATATTTAAAGTGTACATATACAAATGAAGGCTATAGAAATCTTTTCAAGGCCACTCAGAGAACTGATGAGATTCCTTAGAGTAGACTTCACAAGTTTTATCATCAGCAGAAGGAGAAGAAAAGCTGTAGTTTTCTCACTAGCCGGGATGTTATAAACCAACAACAGACACAGACTGTAAATTCCCTATGCTCTCCAGCTGATAAAATATGGAACACATCTATAGAAATTATTCAAAGCACAACACCAACAATTTAACTAAAGTAGTACATAAATATGGTAAAGAATGTAGTTTTGATAGCAACCACACCCTGCAGCAGAGGACCTGCCATGATTCATGTCTTCCACCCCTCTCATCTGTCTGAATGTCTGTGAAATTTCATTAATATATCATGCCATGTGTATGATTTCCCTGGTGCTTCTTTCAATAACTGTAACAGAGGAGACATTTCTTACCACCAACTCAACTGCAAACAAAATTTTTGGATCACTAAGATGTCAGGATGCACTCAGGTATAAGCTATTAGCATAGAAAATAGTAAGCCCCCGATTGAGAAATACCTTGATTTTAGCTCATTTCTCACCCGGAAGACAATGACCTGTTAATATGATAAGCACCAATGCATAAAAAAGGACAAAGGACACCATAGGAATCAACACAAAAGACCCATTATGGAAAGAGATAGAAATTTTTTTTGTTTTTTTTTGGTTTTTGTTTTTTTAATGTGAATGAAAAAGCTATCATGTTGAGAGGTACAAGAACTTCCAGATAGACTAAAGAAAAAACACAGGCATTGAAGAGCATAATACATGCACAAAACAGAAAGAATATATAATGTGTGAAAAATATGGGAGAGGAAAGAGGCCAGAGAAGCATGTAGAAGTTAGATACAGGCACATACCTACATATCTATCTATCATCATTCTATCTACCTTTGTGGCTATATCATCTCATCTATACATCTGTATCATTAGCATCACTGCCTACATTCACATATGTATTTATCTCTTCTATATAGATGCCTATGTTTACACATATATCTGCATCTTTTTCATCTACATCTATATCTATGTGTCTACATAAAATAAACCTGCATCTACACCTACATTTATATCTATTCATCTACCTCTACTTCACCAAAACTTGCACCCAATACTCTATGTACACATAGTCTGCATCCATATTCACAAACACTTTTATATTTACATATGTTTCTACATTTATCTGGTCTCATCTACATCTACTCCTTTGCCCATTTCACATTTACTTCATCATCTAATTCTAAAAATACATTATCTGTAATCCCTTTATTCATACCTACAACTACATCTGTCTATGTATCTGCACCTACATTAATAACTACACTCAGTTCTATACTGGTTTGTCTACCTCTTTCTCATACCAATATAATTTTTCCAGGTCCTGCACAGCTCAAAGGACTGATTGAACAGAGATGGCAAGAGAGTGAAGAAAAAATCAACAAATGAATGTAGAAAAATTAAAATCAGATTCAGATTTCCCGGGGTCTCTGATGAAAAAGCCAAAGAAACCCAAAATCTCAGAATGCTTATTAAATGAAGTTGAACAATGAAGTGAAGTTTAACATATAGCTGAACAAGAAATTGGGATTTATTGTACACATTTCAATCAAGGAGGCAGGAAAAGCTAATCTTAGAGAAGTTTACATAGGGGAGCAGTCTTCAGGCTATATATGGGGCAAGAAAGCTACAATGTAGAGAATATTTTCTGCACATACTATCAACATTTGGACTCAGATTTAAGAAAGGCTTTTTTCATCCCTGTGAGCCTTGCTCATGGAAGGCTTTGCCACTCTTGTGGGCTGAAACTTCATTGATATGGCCATGCCTGTGTCAAGTAATGCATATTTACTTAGGACTTCATTAAACATTCATCTGCATATATACACACATATGTAAGTATTACATCTATATCTGTGTTCATGATTTTGCTGTATCTTCTTTCAGGAAAAAGGAAACCATTAGTAAGTCACAAAGAGTTTGTGTTACCATTTCCTTCTGTACTATGTGTGCTGAAGCTTCTCAACCATTTTTGAAATGAGAAGTAGGATACTTTCCAGGGTTAGTTGGATGAGTTTATAATATCAGGCATAAATTTTCTTCTATTGAGAGAACTTGAGTACAATTATACAGCTCTTGGTTACTCCCAGGATAGAAATGCCATTATTGCTCCATTGGGGATATCTTGTCAGGCTACTTATTATGGTGGTTTGCAATCTTTACAGCTGTGTACTACTGATTACTTCTACTGCTTAGCACTTTTTACAAAATCTTTCAATACTATAGAAGCTAACTCTCAAGAAGGAGGCTTCCAGATCAGTTCTATCTCAATTAATTCTTGTGCCTGGAATGTGTGATATCTTCAAAGTCTGTGAAGCAACCTAGGAAAATAGTGATATTTTATATTGTCATTGAGTCTATTGAACATCCCCCTGAACAACAACTCAAAAGATTTCTCTAGATCAACACAGGAGTTTTTATCAGATAGTCTATGACTGATCAGAGTGGAGATTATGTCCCTCACACACATACACACAGTGGGAGATGAGATAGGGACTGTGAGAGAGATACAGTGTATTTTTACATAAGCTTGTAAAACAGTAGGCTACCACGGAGTTTTCAAAATTGCCTTAGTGTTATTTATTTTTCCCCCCTTTCTCAGATTTTCCCTCCCATATCTCAGCTAAGCTCTGCCCTCAAATTACTATCTTCCTTTTATAGCATCTATGTTCTCCTATCCCTCCTTTCTAGAACGCCTTCTCCTCACCTCACACCTTGATCTCTTCCTATCTTCCTTGTATGGTTACTCCAGTTTATGTATTCAAATCTAAAGATTCTGAGCTAGGATCATGTGCAATGTTTGTGGGTATGGGTTAGGTCACTTAACATGCTGTTTTCCAGTTCTATCCATTTATCTGTCAATTTCATGAGTTTGTTTTTAACAGCTGAATAAAATTCCACTGTGGATAAGGCCCACATTTTCATTACCCTCCATCAGCTTATGATCATCTAGCTTATTCCATCTTCTTAATACTGTGAATGGAGTGTCAATGAACACAGCTCAGCAACTATCTCAGAAATAGAATGTAGAGTCCTCTGAAGTATATACCATGAGTACCTCAGGCTGAGTAGACCTGATTTTAGCTTTATGAGAATTCTTCACACTGACATCTATAGAGACTGTCCCAATTTGTACATCCACCAACAGTGCATAACGGTTTCTTATTCCTTAAATCTTTACTAATATTTTATTTGTCTTTTTTTTTAACCTTAGCCATTCTGACTATAGTAAGATAAAATAAAAAAGTAGTTTTAATTTGTATTTTTCTTATTGCTAAGGGTATTACACACTTTGAAAGATATTTCTTATTATTTATTCCATTATGAATTTTCTATTCAGATACATAGGTCACTTTTAATTAGGTCATCGATTCTTTGCATTTTGTTTTTGCTTCTATATTCTTAATATTAATTCTTTATTGATATATAGCTGACACAGAGTCTTTCATATTCTCCAGGCTTCCTTTACATTAAATTTGTTTTTTCCTTTGTTGTACAGAAGTATTTTTGTTTCTTTTTGTTTTGTTTTGTTTTGTTTGTTTTGGGCTTTTTCCTATGTTATGAGGTTCATTAATTCTTGGCCTAAATTTAGGAACAAATGTCTTTCTATTCAGAAAGTCTTTTCCTGTACTTACAGCTAGTAGAGTACTGACTATGTTTATATCTAGCAGTTTTCACATCAAGAAAATTTGGAGTTGATTTTTCTGCTGGATGATAGATATGAATTCATATCTATTCATATATATATATGCACATCATGGTTTTTTAGCACCATTAAAGATATTGTTTTTTATATCCATTTTATATGTTTGGCATCTTTGTCAAATCTAAGATCTACAACTATATGTTATTATTTAGAATATTCTGTTTTATGCACTGATCTGCCTAGTCAGCTATCCATGAATGGAGAGGGCATAGACACTGCAGGAGAACTTAATACAGCTATTTTTCTAAATAAATATAGCTTCTAACTTACTTCAAATATTTATCCTTATGTCCACAGATAAGTATAGCTCTAACCCCTTTATCAAAAAGCTTTTTAATGCAAATGAACACAAATTCAGAGATCTACAACTAGTCACAACACAAAGAATAAGTGACAATGAGGTGCCCAACACCTACAACTAAGGCTCAGGTAATGTTTCAGACAGGGTAGAATGACTGTAAGAACCAGGAATCAAGAATGTATAGTGGAGATTGTGTTTTCTAGACACAATAAAAGATGCTGCACCAATAAAATATCAGCAATGTGGTTGCCCAAATAACACCTGCATAATGACTATACCAGCTGATGTGCCAATATGAGTGGGTAAATATTTTCAAGGACTCACCCATTGATGGAGATCCAGAGGCAGCCAATGGTTGTTAAAATAGGGCGAATCCATTTTCTCTAGTACCAAAAACCTTGCTAAGTTAGTCAGTCACAAGTGGTCAGCCCTAAACTTGTGACTTATAAACAACAATAAATAGATTTGGATGAAAATAGAAATAGATGTAACACTTTATATATATAACTTTATGTGTTACATGTATATATAAATAATAACTATAGAAGAGGCTATGCATTCCAGGAGGATAAGATGACAAGGGAGAAGTTGAAAAGGACAGATGAAGAGCGATAAATGGTGTAACATAAAGTATATTTGTGTGGAATTCTCAAAATATTCAAATTTAAAATTAAAAATTAAAAGTTCACTTTTTAAAAAAAAAAAAAAAAAAAAAAAAAAAAAAAAAAGACTTTTGACAGAATAGTCTTTTTGCTTGTGGCTTCCAGCTCTCCACATTCTGATCCTTGGTGTTGAGAAAGTTTGGAAACCTTGTTTGTCTCACCAGCCTTAGTCTGCATCTTGCCATCATGATGTGCTGTAGCCTTTAAGTTCTAATTCCATCTCCTTGTGCTCTGGCCATTGCAGCTTATAGTTACATTCCTTAAAGCAGTAGCTCATGGGCCTGAATTTGTGTGCAGTAGTGTGCACAGTATTTTTCCATCAACAATTTGCACAACAGTAAAAAGGTGAATTTATTGAAAATATAAAGAGGAAAATAAATATGGTCTGTGAATCCCTCTTAAGGTAAAAATTTCAGCTAATTACAGTGCTATTTGCAGTGTACTTTCCCTCTGTATTTCAAGCGTACTGCATTCTGACCTTTACTGTTAACATGATACAAACTTTCTGGATATACTTGGAAATAATTTAATGGTTGTGTCCTACTTATATTTTTGTAACACTGCTTGCCAATGCCATTTATCTTTGATCCTCTTTCCCTTATAAACTCACTTTTCAAATATCTGTTGTGTACCTACTCAAATGAGCAAGACAGGCAATGTTCCTTTTCCTAAAGAGTCTGCAGCCTAGAGGTAGACACAGATGCTTAATAAGATGCACAGATAACATATATTGTTCTCAATGCATAGACAGAGGAAAAACAGTTTTCAGATTTCAATCACAACACATATTTCACAAAATATATTGTCCACTAAATTATTTTAAATTTAAGATAAATTTTAGTGCCAACCAAGAAACCTCAAGTTGTTTGCAAATATTGTTACTTTCTTACCTAAGGCTTAGATTCTTAAAATTCATCATTTATATTTGTGCTCCCATGAGAACAGTGGTGATTCTTCCTGACCCAGCAGCTACTATTACATCCTCTGTGTATAGAACCATCTTAATCCTGACACCAAGCTTTGCTGATCTGATGTACTTAGAGTTTCCAAGTGTGTATATGGGAATGTTCAGGTCTTTCAATTAACACCAGCAGCAAAGAGGTTCCAGAAATGGTGCCACAGATACCATTTGCTGTCTGTATCCACAATTGCTAGTCCTTTATATTCTGAGTAAGGACAGCATTCTTTCCCACGAGCAATGACTTCAGTATGATCTCTAGATACCGAAATCCTCCATACTTGAGAGGTTGTCAGTCAATTTTTGCCTCTAAATCAGAAATTCCACATTGGATCTGGAGATCTATTATAAAGGGCTTGAAGCTCACTAAAGAAGACTGATGTACACTCTTCTAAAAAGGGTTGCTCTAAGTTATTCCTGATGTCTATCCACCAATACACTCACAATCCTACGGCTTTCATTTCACACAATGTCAATCAATGCATTTCTGAAAACTACTTCCAATCACTACACAGAATGAAAACCATACTTTCTGGATCACCTGGTCCTCCTTTCTCTCTGCCATCATTCAAGATTGAATTGAAAAGATTTCTTCCTTAGCCTGTGCTTTCTCCTTCTCTCCCTTCCATTCTTCCTTTTACTCTTCCTCCTCCATGTCCATATCATGGGCAAAATAGACCAATTTCTTTCTGTTCACCCCCTCTGCACATCTAGACAAACAACATTACAACATAACCCCTCCAGGTTTGATGTTTTAAAAGGGTTGGTGTGCTGCAGGTAGAACCCTGGATACATGAAAACTCAGCAAAGGCTCCTTCACCAAGACACAACCCCAGTTCATGCCTTTAAAAAAGCAATCTTTCTTTCTTTCTCTCTCTCACTCCCTCAATCTCTATCTCTCCCTCCCTCCCTCTCTGTTATTTTTACCAAAGCTATTTGTCCTCGCAAAGTCTAATTTACAATCCTTATTATATTAATATATATTTAAACCAAAAAAATATTTTCAACGTCAAACTGGAGAAAAATATTGCTGATTTAGCAGGTACTCACTGCTTATATGGAAGTGAAGCTTCCAAGGCAAAAGAGAGAGAGAGAGAGAGAGAGAGAGAGAGAGAGAGAGAGAGAGAGAGAGAGAGAGAGAAGAGAGAATATGGAAATATATGGAAATACCTCTGAAAGTTTTTCCAACAATGGCCCTGTTGGATCAATACAAAAATCAATGTGAATTCTTTGATTCAACAAGTATTTACTGAGATTCTCTGGATGTAGAAATTATTCTAAGCTTGAAGAATCAGCCAGCAACAAGAGGTGTTACATCTTTCTCTTCTCAAAGCAATGTTATGGCTGTAAAGCATTATGCAATTTTATTAAGAAGAAGAAATAAGAGCCACAGAACGTCAAATTTGGTGGTTTATAAATTCTCATCTCAGCAGGGCTGTCTTCTCAGTTGTGTTCTTCATTTCAACCTGAACATGACTGGGCCTTAGCACTGGAAATATGCCTTAGTTCTTTTCTCAAATGTCACTTCTTTCAAGAGACTTGTATTGAGTTGTTTCTTACTTCATTCTCCATCATATCATCACCTTTGCTACTATCAATACATATTTTAGTGAATTGATGTACATACAGAAATGCATGAATACTCTTAAATGAGTGCATTTTGCTTGCTTTGTTGATTTAGTCATCTGGCTTCCATCAGTAAAATATGTTGTAATTAGAGTAATGCTCCCTGCCAACCAGAGATCCATGTACTTTCCCTCAGAACTTATGAGACTATGACCATTATTTCTCAGGATACACAAAACTCTGGTTTCAGGATCCTTGGGACACAAAAAATTCATAAATGTTCAAGTCTCACAATAAAGTGGGCTATTTCCATGAAACCTACAGACATCCTGCCTTGTAGTAATGAATACAGTATAATTGTTTATAGTATAATAAATATAAGAAAAACATTCTATAATTAAGAGACATTTAAACATTATTATATTTCAGCCTTAAATGGTTGAATTGTCACACAAGAAACTGATAGATATAGAAGACCAAAGGTGTGGTTATGTCAAGAGAGAATTAAGTTTGCAAATGGCATAAAAGTCAATAGCCAACTGGCTTTAAGATAAGGATATTATCTACAAATATCTAAGCAGCACCAACGTAACCCCAACATGTAATAGGATTGTTACAACCAAGGCAAGGCTGTTATCTAATTAGACAGTAGAAATATAACACACACACAGAGCACAGCACAACACAGCATAAGTTGGTAGGTAATCAAAGATGATTCAGAAGAATCTCTCCCACTAATGGAGATTTATTCTCCACATACTTTTCTCCATGATGCTATACCTCATTTCATGATTTTCCATGATGCTCTATATCATTCAGACCAAGAAGCAACAAACCTAATTGATAGTGATTAAATCATCTGAAACCTTGAGCCCATTAACTTGTCCATGAACTTTGAGTTAACCGTATCTTATCCCTGTATATAAATACTGGTTGTCTCTTTTCTCTCATTCTCTCTTCTCTAGTACCTTTCCCCTCCACAGTATTCTAGCTTCTCACTAAAAGGGAACAAAAGTCTCTCAGTTTCATGTCCTCAGATTGCCCAAGATATCCTTCTATGGTGGGCTGTTGAATCTGAGCCTTCAAGCAGAAGAGCTGTGGCTAGCCCAGCTGGATGTTCTCTGAGCAGAGAAGAGGAGACAGGGAAGCTTCCAGTGCCATAGCCATAATCTGTCAGAATAAAACAGACACCAGTCATACAGGAGCCATTAAGGCATCAGCCAGTAAGTGCAAAAGTAAGTCCAGAGTGAGAACCCTGTCATAGAACAGACAACTGGGTGTTAGGATGCTTATCAGGGCAACCCAGAAAAGCCCCCACTTTCTGTGTTCTCATTCCCTACTAGGGTAAGTTTGTTAGCAGTTCTGGCCACACTGGAACCACAACTTAGATGAGTGCTGCCTATGCACAAAGACTCTATATATGAAGAAGAAGAAGGAGGAGGAGGAGGAGGAGGAGGAGGAGGAAGAGGAGGAGGAGGAGAGAATTTGGAATTGGAGATGGAGACTTGAAGTAGCTTCAGAGGATGGGAGAACACAGAGGCAGCCCCTAGAAGGTGAGGGACAAAGTCTCCTATGCCTTCCTAGTGTGTCTAAAATAATGGAGTCTGCCAGCACTTTGATTTCTGCTCTGCAGACCAGCAAGATAACACATTGCTTATGCCACCAGGATGTGGCCACCGAGTGTTCACAGAAACGATCGGAAGCTAGTGTGCAGTGTGCTCCAGGAAGGCAGCTGCCATTGATTCTTTATTAAGCACAGCTCCAGTCCCAGCACTGACAATGTTACGGAGAGAACAGACAAACACGAACCTCAACTAATTTTTCCAGAGAAATGTCTGCTAACTACCTTCACCCGCACAGCCTCTCCACTCACTCCCTCTCTATATCACAACTGCTAAGTTTCTTAAATTTAAGAGATGGTCTACTTTTCCAGATAAAATTTGGTAAAATTTAGGTAGGTCATTTATTGAGATTTCAACCAAAACCAACCAAGCTCCTTCATAAAGCCTTCAGAGAAGGCTTATCCTTACTATATGAAATTCTAATATGTGTACCATTAGAAATTTTTATTATGAATAAAGTCATATTTTTAACCATGTATCCCCTTATTCAAACTCCCTTCACTCTCCCACCCATCCAAGTCACTCTTTCTTTTCTCCATCACTTTATCTTCTCCCCAGCAAGGGCAGGAGCTCCCTAGGTCCCAATGTGGCTTAGTTGAGCATCCACTCCAGGCAGATCCACTTTCCTCACTGCAACATCAAGACTGAATTTAAATTTGAAATGACTCCCAAAGGTGTGGTCTCCAGGTGGCAGCATTGCTGAGAAGGGGTTAGATTAAATCCTTGTTATCAAGGAAGGCTTGCTTCACTAACATTCTTATAGTAAGGAGGCTATTCAGTGTTGCATGACAAGAGAAAGGGGATTAGTTGAAGGTGGATTTGAGGGGTGGCTTTGTTCCTTTCCTCTTTCATCATCTCTTGCTGCATCCCAACTGTCATGAAGGTAAGAGGCTCTGTTCAACCACTCTCTTCCACAATATTCTCTCATTATCCTATGCTAAAAGAAATAGAGAAATAAAAAGAAAAAAACAAAACAACAACAAAAAAAGAAAAAAAAAAAACCAATGGACTAAATTCTCTAAAACCTTGAGACAAGATAAATTTCCCCTCCTTTAATTGTCTATTTCAGGTATTCATCACAGTGATTAAAAAAAAAAAAAAACCTAACTGACATATCTTGTTATTTAACAGTGGTACCTTTGAGCTCCCTGCCCTACTTTTGTGGATCTTTAGTGGATAAAATCATCACCATGACAGCCAAATTAAGTGCCACTAGTCCAGTAACTTCTTCTCCAGTTACAACGTGGACTCTATTCTTGCTGGAATTATAAAAGAAATATCCCTCCTTTGAAATTCATTGTCACAATAGCTATCCATTTAGCTATCCATTCATAAACATAAAATATAAATAAATGAATTGAAAAAATAAATGAGCTAATTTATGATGGTAAAATCTGAGCCAAAAAAAAAGTTGAAAAATCCCCCATGTCTTCTGCACTCTCTCAGGTTGTCTGGTGAATGGCTCTCTTTCTCAAGCACAAGAGTATGCCATAGTAACAGGTTGGACTGGAAGCCATGGTCCCTTTCTTGCTCATGGATAACCAGGTAGCTCTGGTCTCTATCTTTCAGCCTGTCAAGGTTCCCTTCAAGGCCTATTGTCACCCTTCTGACCTGAGTTCCCTCATTTCCTTTCTAGCTTTTCAGGCCTGCATTCTCAATCTGCCCTCTCCCTCTACAAGATGATTTCTCTTTTGTGGGGTTTGTTTCTTCCATGTGACCATATGACTTTCTATTGTTCAGTTAATGGAATTATCTTCCCACCTCAGCTGCTCTACATGGCTCTGATTGCCAACCCAACTTGAGCTAGGGGCTTGTAACATTTGTTTTCATAATGGGACATAGCCAAGGGCAGTTTCTTGTGTCGAATAGGCATCAACTGATATTCAGCCTATCTGGCAAGTGGTTGATATAAAATAACCAGTGTGTAGATGAGTACAAGCATCTTAAAAAAAAAAAAAAAAAAAAAAAAAAAAAAACAACCTCGGCCTCTCACATAACATACTATAGCACTGAATACATAACCTCAAACAAGAAAGCTAGAAAATCAACAAGGAAATAGAAAGTTTTATAGTTTATAGGCACCACTGCCGAATAAGAAATTATCTGTTGGAATTATATTACCAAGAATCTAAAGAAAAATAAATGAAATCAATAACAAGGCAAGAAATGAGTAACATCCAGAGCCAGTTACAGGACAAGCCGGTGTCCCCAGAGAATCCTGGTTGTTCTCTTAGCTTTCTACTCAAGATGCAGCAGAAACAAATATGCAGCTTATTCAGCAACAGTGTTCTCCCTTTCCTAGGAATCATACATATCCAGTCATTAACATTGAAATGTTTGCTTCTAGGTGAAAGCATTCCTCAGCTCCAGCTGTACACCGGAGGGCTGCTGGGAAAACCACCCCCATAATATGTGCCATGGAATCAGCACTTGAGTCGTGTCTGTTTGCCATTGCTCAGTATTTCTTAGTTAATCCATTCAATCCAGAAACATTTACTGAGCATTTTCTCCACCCCCATGTCAGGATGCTTTACAAAGATTTAAAACTGAAGCATATAACTCCTGTCACTGGGGAACCTAAAACAGACTTAAGGGATCAAACATACTGAGACTTAAATATCATTCTTGTCTTATCAATGCCAATATCAGAAAATTTCAGGGCAAATCAGGAGACCTGGCCACCTTAAGTTTAAAATAAAATGTCTTCTAGATCACTGTGATAATGATATGAAGTTGTTGGAGATGTAACTGGTGTGTTTCAGTGGTCAGAAAGTGGTTTAATATCTCCAACCACTATTACAACCAGGACTAGGGCCACATACATTGAAATAAGACTCTGCTGGTGAGAATGAGGACAGAAATGAAACCATGGGTCTGGGATCCCTGACACTCAGAATCTCTCAGGTATTGGAAATGATGAATGAAAGTGTGCATCATCCTCAAAGAATTCCAGATGAATGAGTGAAGAAGAGTGGTACAGCTAGTCTACAGGAAGAGGTATAATAAGTAAATACCCAGCATTTGGAATAACAGGAGCAACTGATGTATCCCCATGCAAAACCATAATGTAAAGTCTTCATACAAAAAACAAGATTAAAAACTTACAAGGATGCATCTCCAAATGTAGTTAGGATTTTATCAAGAGTGTATATGAGCATTTCAAGCTATAAAAATCATAAGCAAAGGATACTGAGATAGCATAAGTTTTTACAATTGATGATAGAACTGGGACAGGAAGGATAAGAAAGAGTCCATAAATGAAATTTTACAGTGACACCTGCTTGTGCCCATTAGGGTTTCATTCTGTAGGCCATCCCTCTTGGTGCCTCCTGATAACACTGCCATGGAAGTGCCACATCCTGATAAATGAAATTCTTTGTGGTCATTATGCTCCAGTCACAGCAGTATGGGTGGAGTCACACATTTTTCCTGTCACCATCCTCAATACTATCCAGTTCTCCAACTGGCTGCTCAGACTGACCAGGTACATGGTACTCCATAAAAGTTGCAAATACACATCTCAGATATCAGTACCAACTTTAAGTAGTATATTCACAAGACCAGCTTACATTTATAATGGATAATTCTATCCAGTTTAAGAAAGGAAGGGACCTTGAATAAGGATACACAGGGATGGAAAAAAAATTCAGAGGGAAAGCTGAACACAGTAAATATATGTGTAGCAATCTTATTTGCATTATAACCCTTGATAAGTCATGCTTATGATTTTTATCTTCTTTATAGTTATTGTTAACTTATCAGCATTTTAAATTCACTTTACTGTTTTTCTTGATAAATACAAAATAAATAAAGAAGAAGGAAAAAAATCTTTGTCACCAACACATAAAAAAAAAAAAAAAAGAAAGGAAAGAGATGGGAGAAAAGAGAAGAGGAATGTCTCAGAACTAACTCCAACAGCAACATGGAGAAACTGACAGGCAATTCTGGGAGAATAGTAAGAAATCCTACAGCCTCTCAGAAAAAGACTGAAGCTCTATCTCTGGTTGTGCCATGAGAGAAGTTCCTAACTTCATAAATCTTGGTTGCAAAATCCTTTTAAAGGATTCAGGTCATTTCCTCTTACAGATTTACCATTCTTTATGACTTCCTAGATATACATTCACACCCATGGTAGCCTATTCCCTAGGCTGAAGTCATTTGGAGATACCTGCTAGTGATGGTTATATCTATGGATAGAATCAATTTCACTTCTGTCAGGAGAAACCTTGGACTCATTAGAACTGATCAAAATGCTTATTTCACTATGATGAGTGGAAGCATTGAGGATCAGGCATAAAGGGGTAAGCTTTAATAAGCTCTTGAAGGATTGAGGAAGAGAATTTACATATGCTAGTATTGGAAAAACAGAAATATTAGGCATAAAAATAGCATGAAGATCTTGAAAATAAAACAAGAAAGGATGTTTCTGATTCACCTTTTTTATACCCTGGCTAAAGAAATTACTTTAGTGAGCCATACACATGAATGTCTAATGTTGTTTTAACTTTGACACAGTGGCTGCACCATAATGTACTACTATTTCAGCAAGCAATTGTGAGTCCACAGCCACTCACCTGCTTCTCTGACAACACCCTGGCCACTTAGGCTGCAGTCTGCCTGCAATTCTGTTCCTGCAGTTACTAGCTCTGTCTCGGTTTCTAAAGGTAGCTTTAACTAAATCTCTATGTCATTCTATTCATAAGACTCAAGTTTCAAAGGCTGGGTGAAAATCTACTAGCTCAGAGAATTAAGTGGCAACTAGCTAACCTTCTGTCTTTGTTGGCATCTCCTAAAAGGGGGAGACTTCTACTCTGCCAAACAAACAAATAAACAAAAAGTTCCACTCCAAATCCCTCTCTACTACTTCCTGTGCATTTCTCTGTCTCTTCCAGTTGCCCTCTGATGCTCTGTGATTGCTTTCTGTCACCTAGTTGCTAATTCAGTCTCCTGACTCAAGGTTAATTTTATTTAATTAACAGAAATGCAAACTTGAGGTTCACAGTGTAATCTAATATTTCCCAACACCTAGAAGAGAACCTGGAGAACAGTAGTGTTGTACTTTCAGAGTATTTACAAAACTGCTGCAGAGCTGGTGAGTGCATATATCCAGGCAAGTTGAGTGGGTTGTATCCTAAGTCAGCTACTGAAGACTACAGTGAAGGAGAGAAGGCAGTGTGGTCCTCTGGCCCTAAAAAGTTACAAGATTGTAGCCAGTTTTTTAGTTTATTATTCAAATTAATTAAATAATCACAGGTTGCTTACAGGAACATCAACCTATACACTTTTTATCAATTCTGGCATTTCACTTTGATTCACAATATTGAGAGCCTGTTTAGGACATATACATTTGTATTCTACAAAATAATGACTAGTCTTATTTGGTTTTATATTTAAAAAATTTATTTGTATATATGATTGTGGTCCATACTTGTATGGTTAGTCCCCTTAGAATCTAGAACAGCAGGTCAAACCCCATGGAGATGTAGTTAGAAGTTGTTCTGAGCTCCCTAAAGTGTCTGCCAGCAACCAATTTTGGGACCTTTACAAAAGTAACACATTCTCTTAACCCATGAGTTATTTCTTCTTCCCCAAATGGCTTATTTATGAGCTTTTCTAAGGTATTTTTTATAGTTTATTTTAATGCAACAACTTCTGGTCATGAGCTAAACATGACCAGCAAAATATACAGTTTTAGTCTAACCTCCATACCATAAACCTGACAAGATCTATGATCTGAATACCAATGTTAGTACATATTGCAAAAAAATGTTTTATTTGATATAACTCGCTTGCCTAAAATTCTACACCATATGTCTGTTATATTTACCTTTGGAAATGCTCAAAGAAAACTTTTCTTTGAGTATTAGTGTGTGCACAGAAGTTCTAAAGTAAAAATGGGATTTAAATGCTCTCACATATTGAGATTGTCTAATCCTGGCATAAACTGGGTTAGAAACAAAGATCAAGCCTTAACAGAAGGAGGTCTGGAGTATATCCAAACACAGGCTGGAAAGTTCAAGAGAAGGTGTCCAAGGAGAGCAATGAGAACAAAGGAAGAGTAGAGAGTGAGGAGTGGAAGATCTGTCTCTCATTATCCTTCATAGTCCAAATTCCAGATGCCACACACAGCTTCTATGCCTGTGATATAAGAGAGGTCATCACCTGATAGGTCAATGGAGAGGCTGCCCCCCAGCTTTCCTGTGCTTATTCTGGCTCTACCCAACACACATCAATAGGAAAGGTAGTTCTTCTATAACTCATACAAAGATATTTAGAGGCCTTGGAGACTTTGGTAGGAAATCACTATATATGTATATGCACAGAATCAAATAATAAATAGTTAACAGATGCAGAATTAGCTCAAGAAGAATTTGGAAAAGTGGATTTAAAGAGGAAGCCTATAGGTTTAAAAGAGGTTTCATGGAAAAGAAGGAAGCCAAGAGATCCCTGAACTATGTTATAAACTGTTACATAAGTATTAGTTACTTTTTCATTGCTATCATAAACATAAACTACTGTGAAAGTTTAAACATACAGAAGAAAGAGTTTACTTAGGTTTACCGTTCCAGAGAGAAAAAAATTTGTAATAGTGAAAAATGGCATGGCTGCAGGAACAGGAACCCAGAAGATCACTTAAACTGCAAGCACAAAGCAGAGTGAACAGGCTGAAGGTGGTGGAGGCATTTTAACTCTGAACGCAGCTCCATAGTGACATACTTCCTATAGCTGCACCTCATAATCCTATCCAAACAGCACCACCAACTTGGCACCACGAGATCAGATATCTGAGCTCCTGGGGGACATTCTTATTCAAACCCATATACAAAATAAGCATGCTATCTAAATAATAAATATATCTGTGGATAATCACTTTATTTGAAATTCTAAATTACAACAAAATTAATTTCAGGAGTTTCTTACAAAGGTGTTATAGAATAAGAAAAATGAGACTGGTTGATCTCTACCAAGCAATGTATAGTTTATGTTGGCTCACAGATTTCAGAATATCAGTCATAATGAGGAAGGAATCACAGCTGGCACAGCTCAGACCACAGAACAGGGAGCATGAGGTGATATCTTCCATGTCTTACAGTTAGGAAGCAGAGTACAAGCCAGAGCCAAAGGCTGGTCTCACCTACAAAGGTTCCAAAGATTCTGTAGCTTCCCAAAATAGCACAGCCAGATGGGAACCAATTGTTCAAGTTTGGAGCCTATGGGTGCGTGTCACTGTCTATCCATAACAAGTAAAAGTGTATTAAATATAATAAGGCTTCACTCAGCACAATGGTGACCCCAACACTGTCTAAGGACCTGCTTATCTCAGCACACATGAAATTTAGACATGGAAGGAGGATATTTCAATTATTAGTGTCCATATGGTTGCCTGTTCTAATGTGTGAACATCCCCAGTCCATTGCAAGCAATGGCTGTTTTATCCTGAAATTTCTGGATGCATGTTCTTTCTCCTAGTCAGTTGTGATCATATGACTTTCATAGGGTAGTCCAAGGGAATATAGATAGGAGAAGAACCTCTCTTTTGTTTGTGTCAAGCTCAGTGAGTTAAAGAACTTTCTATCAGTTGATTGTATTACTCCACAGCAAATTTAACAATGAATAAAGTAAAAAAAAAAAAAAAACCACACACACACACACACTTTTTAAGAAATTTTATTATCTTCTAGAAACCAGTTCCAAAATATATTTCAAGAATTTAAAATTAAGATATCCTATCACTTGCTGGGTGTGGTGGCACAGGCCTTTAATCTCAGCACTAAGGAGTCAGAGACAAGCAGATTTCTATGAGTTTGAGGCCAGCCTAAGGTCTTCAAACTAAGGTCCAGAACAGCCTAAAACCAAATACTCCACCACTCAGTAATTCACCTTTTTTTGTAGGAAAAAAAGAACTGTAAGCATTTATCAGATTGGTACATTTTCTACATTTTAGAAATAAGAATAAAAAGTAGATCATTAGTACCTAGAGATGGTTAAACTGTAGTTTAACTCCAGCGTGCAACCAGAGAATGTATCAAAGTATTTTCTAAGGCAAATAATAATACATGGGCATGGTAACATATGTAATTCAAGTAACCACACCAGATATAGTGGTAGAAAAATATGAAGTTCAAGGTCAGCCTAGCATAAATAAACTCAGAAAAATCAAGAAATGTAGGTAAATCAATATGACTACAAGTTACATAAACAAAACCAAACACAAAGCAGATGGAAAATGAACACCCTCAGTAACTTCCAACTATGTGAAAATAATCATAACTGTTTCCAAGAAAGAGGAATATGATTGACTACTTTTTCAGTTTAAGCTTGTACAGTTTTAAAATTGTACACAAAGAACATATTGCTCACCTATTACTGGACAAACTCTCTTTATGACTTTTCTTGTCATGCTCATGTACCCAATTGTGTAAAAAGAGAAAATTCCCTTTTATCTTCCAATGTCAATGTCTAGTTAGAGTTTGTAAGTCATAAGGGACATCTAGTCTCTATAACATGCTTGTTATTTGAAGTGTCAGTTTGATATAAATGTTGGCCCAGTGTGGTTTTCCAGCAATATGCCAGCTTTAAAATCCATGCTACTATAAAATTGCTTCCTAGGTTTTTGCAAAATTGGCTTCTAACTATAGTACAAGTGCTAATAATTTTGCACAGTGCCCAAACAACTGCCGATAGGCACATACAAGGTCTGCAGCTGCTGTGGCTCCTATTGCTTCAGGATTTGCTCAGTCTGTGATGAAAAAAAATCTCCAAGCATAAAATGATCTCTCCTTTATGTCTGTGGTTGTATGTTATTTGAATTATCTGCTTGATGCTTGGGTTTTCTGGTTACTGATATATTATGGTTATGCTATAACTTATACCAGAGACTAATAAGAATCATTTCCACATATCAACAATTCTGAAGTACTCACCTTTATACAGTGAAAAATCAGATTTCTGGCCTATTAATTAAGAGGTAAAGTTCTACTGTTATATGAGTGGAATTGTAATGCTGCTCCTTTGTTGGCCAAAGAGTACAATTTTACACTTAACAAATCATCATCTGATGTGACAATGAGAAAAATGGACCGATAAACTGCATCCATTGATAAATTTGTGCTAGCACTTAAATTATTCTAGGATTAATTGGGTAATTTCCATATGGTACATCTCTTTTTAGAGATGTCCACAGCAGAAGAAAAAGAAAGTCCATATTGAGTGTAGGCAGACTTTTCTTTGCTGCCTGTCAGTTCCCAAATAACTAACACACAGGCTGTAATAGTCAGTACTTGGTGGATAGCTCAGAATTATTACTAACTAGCTCTTACAACTTAAACTAACCCATTTCTATTCATCAGCATTCTTCCATATGGCTTTTTACTTCTATTGCATTTTGTTTTTCTTACTTGGCTGATGACTTCTTTGATTCCACCCTTCCTCCCAGGAGCCTTAATTTGGTTGCCCCTTCTATCTTTTCTTCTTAGTTACCAGATAATCAGCTTTTTATTAAAACAATCCAAGTGACAAATTTTCAATGTTTACACAAAAAATGACTCTACAACATTTTCCTCTTTTTGTCTAATTAAAAAGGAAGGTTTTAACCTTAACATAGTAAAACCATATATAACAAGACAGTTATCAAGTAAGAATTACAGTTACAATATCCAGTCCATTAGTATTTGGCAAAATTAGAGAAAATATTTTATTATCTAGCCTGTCTTGGTGAGGCCAAAGATTCATATCTAATTTATTTATTTTTTATTATAACTAAGAACAACAATAATTAAAACTATCTAGTCTTCAACTTCATCAAGACCTCAGGATATAATATTAACTGAGTAAACCGTAAGTGCATAGCAAGTAACTTTCAAAAATTGAGCAAAATGGCAGAAGTATTTGGTTGTCTGCACAGTCCCTCAGTGTCCTTTTGTAATATTGGGGCATCCATTCCTGGACTGCAGGTCTAAAATATCTGAGAGTTTTTTGAGAAGCAGAGAATTTTGAAGGATTATTCAACCTTGTCTTGGCAAAGTTTGACAATCACTTTTCTTTTATATCCTGAGGGTTCAGTTTGGACAGTAACTGTCAGCAATTTAGGCAAGGGCAGTTTCTTTGTCTATATGGATAGCTTTTGCTGTAAAGAAAATAAACCCTATATTGAGTTTTTGATGCCCATCATATTCATTGAAATAGGTGCTTCCAGGAGCAGACATGTTTCACTGTCATAAAAAGCTTAGATTTTAAACATATTAAATTTCATATGCTGTAGGATTTTAAAGTGTTTGAAGACCATTTAGCTGTATAAACATATCTGTTAATGACCTTGAAAACATATCTAACATGCTTATAAGTTTGACTATTCTAACTGACTAAGTATTAATTAGTATTTCTTAATTATACATTACATTTTTAAATGGGGTACATAATCATAATATTACCAAACAAGAGTAAAAATATATGTACAGTATGACAAAAATAACTTTAAATTTGTAACAATAAACTAAAACCCATATAAATGTAAAATATTTTGAGATTAATAGCTGGTTTTGGATTAAAGTAGATTCAATAATTTATTCTTTTTTCTGTTTTTTTCTATATCATATCCACTTTTTTCTTTTAAAAAGAGATCTTTGAATTTAACTCTTTAGCTTTTTTCCTGACTATGACCAATAACAACTTTTAACAATGCCTGTCTTCTCTCTGCCGTAATGATTATGTACTAACCCTCTCAAACTATAAGTGAGCCTCCAATTAAATGCTTTATTTTTATGAGTTGCCTTGGTCATGATGTCTTTTCCCATCAATAGAACAGCAACTAAAACAAGTCCTTAATTTTTTATAGTAATTTCAAGGTATTATGTTAAGGTCCTTTGTCTATGTAGTTTTGATTTTCATCAAGTATGAGAGATGTAGATCTAGCTTTTTTTTACATGACAAAGTACATTTTAGCATCATGTTCTACAATGTAGGTTTTCATTGTTTTTTTTTTTTTGTCAAAAATCAGACAGCTATAGTTGAGAGAACTTATGTTTGTACTCTCTATGTCTTCTTTAATGTCAATATTATACTGTTTTCATTAATATAGTTCTGTGATGTAACTTGAAATATGGGGTGATTATACTTCTACTATATTGTTTTTATTTAACATCTCTTTGGCTAAATTTGGTCTTTTGAGCCAACATATAAAATTATGAACTGTTCTATATCTGTGAAGAATGACCCTTCTAGATTTCCTGGTCTCCTTAACTACTTCACAAATCTGTCTCTTCTTCTGGGCTATGACATGTAAAATTAAAGGTAAGCCATCTTTGTTCTCAGGTCCTCATGGTAGTTTAATTTTATATATAATTTATTATTATATTTAATTTTTTTCCATACCCACTACTGCCCTCTTTCCTACCCCTTCTCTCATTTCTCCCCCAGCCTCTCCCTTGCCCCCTCAACCTCCACCATTCACCTTCCAGAGAAGGCAACTAATTTCAAGGTGAGTCAGTTTGGTCTGACATGTCCAGGTGAGGTAGAACTAAGTCTCTTTCCCAAGTATCAAGGTGGAAAAATGTGTTTTCTACATAGGCATGGGCTTTAAGAAGCCAATTAGTGGACATTGGAAGAGACTGGCCTGACTGCAAGAGGCTCCAGAAACTGGAAATTCTGAAAATGGAAAATCTTTAGAAACAAACTGGAACCACAGATGCAAGAATAACCAAAAGAATTCAAAAGATAAAAGAGAGAAACTCTAATGTAATAAATTCAATAGTGGAATTAGACAAGAGGTTAAAGAAAACACTAAAAGCAAAAAAGTCATAACACAAAACACCCAGGAAATATAAGATGCATGAAAAAAACCAAACCTAAAAATAATAAGAATAGAAGAAGGAATGCAAAAGGCCAAGTAATTTATAAAGGTAGAGTCATCAGAATAACACCAGATTACTCAATGGAAACAATGAAAGCCAGAAGGTCCTGGTCAGATGTTATAAGAACACTAAGAGACCATGGTTCCCAGCACAGGCTACTATACCAAGCAAAACAATCAATCACTATAGATGGAGTAAACAAGATATTTCAAGACAAAACCAGATATAACAATACCTATCCAGAAATCCTGCATACAGAAAGCACTAGCGGGAAACCACTAACCTAAGAAAATTAGATACACCCATGAAGTCACCAGCAATAGATAATACCATGGTAGGAATTCCAAGAAATAAACACACACACACATACACACACACACACACACACACACACACACACACACACACCACTAAAAACCCAGAAACTAACAGTCACTGGTCATTAATGTCCCTTAATATCAAAGGGCTCAATTCACTTATAAAAATGCACAGGCTAGCACAATAAATACAAAAATAGAACATATCCTTCTGGTGCATGCAAGAGACACACCTCAACATCCAAAACAAAAACAGGCTCAGATTAAAGGATTGGGAAAGACATTCCAATCAAATTGATTTGAGAAACAAGCTGATATAGTTATGCTAATATCTAAAAAATAGACTTTAAACTGAACTCAATCAAGAAAGATCAGGATGGAAATTACTTATTCATCTCAGAAAAAATCCATCAAGACAAATTCTAAACCCTGAATATTTATAGCCCCAACACAGGGCACAAACATATATAAAAGAAACATTACTAAAGCCTAAATCTTATATCATCCCCCCACATTAATAGTTACAATACCCTACTATCACCAATAGGTAGGTCTATCAGACAAAAACTTAACAGAGAAATAAGGAATCTAACAGATGTTATAACCCAAATGGACTTAATAGATGTATACAGAAACCCAAACACCAAAGTCTATATAACTTTTTCTCAGCACCTCGGGGCACTTTTTCTAAAATTGAACACATATTTAGTCATAAAGCAAATATGGAAAGGAAAAAATGGGAATAACTCCTTGTATCCTATCAGACTACCATATTCATGTTCAACAAAAACACAAATCACATAAAGCCTACAAACTTCTGGAAACCAAACAATTCTCAATTAAACCACCTCTGGATCAGGGGAGAAGTAAGGAAAGAAATTAAAAACTTCCTAGAATTCAATGAAAATGAATTCACAACATACCCAGACTTATGAGAACCAATGAAAACAATAGTAAGAGGAAAATTCATGGCAATAGATGCTTACATAAAAACCTTGGAAAAATCTCACACAAGAGACTTAGTAGCACAGCTCAAAGCTTTAAGTAAATTAGAAGCAAACTTATCTAGAAAGAGTAGATGGCAGAAAATAACCAAACACAGGCATAAAATTGAAATAAAGAAAACAATACAAAGATTCAATTAATCAAATAGTTGGTTCTTTGAGAAATTCTATAATATGGACAAATACTTATTCAAAATAACCAAAAGACACAGAGAAAGAGTATTCAAATTGACAAAATAAGAAATGAAAAGGAGAACATAACAACAAGCACCCAGGAAATTTAGAGAATCATTAGGTCATACTTTGAAAACTTATACTCCACTAAATTAGAAAATCTGAAAGAAATCGACAGCTTTCTAGACACATACCACTTATCAAAATTAAATCAAGACCAGATAAATGACATAAATAGATTTATAACACCCAAGAAAATAAACACTTATTAAAAGCCTTCCAACCAAAATATAAATAAATAAATTCCAGGGCCAGATGGTTTCAGTGCAGAATTCTATCAGATATTCAAAGAAGAAATAATACCAATACTCTTCGAAATGTTAAAACATACAATAGAAACTGAAGGCACATAGCCAAACTCCTTTTGTGAAGCTACCATCACCATGACATCAAAGCCACTCAAAGATGCAACAAATAAAGAGAACTATACACCAATCTCCCTCATGATCATTGATGAAAAAATATTCAATAAAATACTGGCGTACTGAATTTAACAACATATCAAGTAGGCTTCATCCCAGAGATGCAGGGATAGTTCAACTTATGAAAAACTGTCAATGTCATGTACTTTATAAACAGCATGAAAGAAAACACATAATCATCTCCTTAGATATTAAAAAAGCTTTTGACAAAATCCAACATTCCTTCAAAATAAAAGTCCTAGAGAGATCAGAGATACAAGGAAAATACCTAAACATAATAAAGGAAATATACAGCAAGCCATCAGCCAACATCAAACTAAATGGAGAGAAACTCAAAGCAATTTTACTAAAATTGGGAACACGACAATGCTCTTCTCTCTCCCCAGATCTATTTGATAGAGTTCTCAAAGTGTTTAAATGGATAGAACTAGCAACAAATATACAGAGTGATATAACTCAGGCTCAGCAAGACAAACATGGTATGTTTTCTCTCACATGCAGATCTAAATTTAAATTTTTGTTTGTTTTATTTTGTGCATTTAACTTAGAGCACAAGTCAAAGTAAGAAAAGTAGAAATGGGTCTGAGGTGGAATTATATTAAGGGAGTAAATAGTAGATTATAGGAAAAATAAACATAGTAAAGGGAATATTGTATATAGAAAAATTAAATAACCATAGTGAGGAGAATGATCTATGTGGAAGAGTGAAAATGAAGAATCACAAAAACATGAAGGATGGGAGTGGGTGGATTAATAAAAACTAAGGATGCATGAAAAGCATTGTGAAAACCTACCCGTTTATAATTTTATTCAAAATACAACTTATGTTTCTAAAGTTTAAGTGCAATTACCATGCATGTGTAGACATTGTAAAATGTTTACCTTTGTCATCAAATCAAATTACAGAATTTGAACAATATAGAAAATTTCTACCTACATTTTGCAGTTTTCTTTTCCCACTAAAATATTGGAAACCATTAATTATTTTTTTCTGTCTAAAGATGACCTCGATCGGGATACCACACATAAATAAAACATGTTGCCTTTAAAAAAATCTTTAAATATTTCCTTTACCTGTTTGATTGCTTTTTCATGATTTTCTTTATTTTCTTCTTTTTGCCAGTTAATCTAACTTTTATCTTAGTAATTATAGAATTTTTTATTATGAATAAAGTCATATTTTTTATCCATGTATACCCTTGTTCAAACTCCCTTCCCCCTCCCACTCATTTCTGTCACTCTTTCTTCTCCTCATCACTTCATCTCTTCCACAGCAGGGGCAGGAGGTCCCAAGGTTCCAATGTGGCTTAATTTCTTTAAGGGATTTGTCCAACTCCCAGAGAGACCACCAGAGACAGAGATGTCTGAACTACAACAGCAAGATTTATTAGCAGTGCAATGCAAGCCAGGCAAGGAGCTCACTCCAAGAGCAAGCAAGGAGGAGCTGCCTGTCCTTAGTTACATGAACTTTTATGGGCAAAAACTACAACAAAGTCAGTTGCTTTGGGACATGGTGCAAGTGTGCTATTTATTGGCTTGCTGAGCGACTTTTTGCACCAGGATATTCTTGGACCTCACATGGAGTGGCTGTTTTTTTGTGATTGGCTGTCTCTAGGTTGGAACATTCTGTGGTTTTGACTACAAGACATATTCTTAACTAATGCTTGTTTGTTCTTTTCCTAGGACTGGTCAGGCATAAGACATAATACTTGGTCTATTCTTTTTCCAGAACTGGGCAGGCTCCCTGCCAGGAAGGCAAAACTGAACTCTATTTTAACTTTTTTTGTGAAATGGCTCCTAGAATGAAAAATGGGGATTCTTGAACCAAGTTTACTTCTTCAGATTTCAAGCTTGTGAGCACAGAGAACTCCTCCTCAGTGGAAAATTGTCAGTCTCTTTCTACCTGGAGACTCAGTAGCTACAGCAGCGCTTAGCCTGTGTGGTTTGGCACTGTGCTGTGGTATTATTTTGCATTTGTGGTTTCCATAGAATTCTGTACTTGTCTCTTTCAGAGACTATATAGACTCTTCCTTAAGATATTGTGTACTCCTTTTATGGCACAATCAGACTGGAGACTCACACATGAGTTTATATCTGCTTCTTTACCTGATTACTACGTGTCTACAATCTACCTATGTTCTCAGAGGGTAACTCATATCTAGAGAATTTTATGATGTACATGTCATGATGGTTGTAATCTTAATTACCTGTATTTTTTTATTTGATACAAAGAATTGGTCATTCCTGTTGCAAGTATTTCTAGAGAGGTTTGTCTATTTTTGTAAATGTTTCTTTGATTTCTCCCTTTTTTGATGTCCTCCTAATTATTTCTTTGTTTTTGTGAGTAGTTTCATGGCATGAGTTATATTATATTCACATTATAAGTAAGCTATATTTTAGTTTCATTTCTTTGCATTTTCTAAAATTATTTTTAATGTATTGTCTGTTAATTGGGTCTTAAGTGCCACGATTAATTTTCCTAAATTTTATTTCTACTCTAATTGAGTTAACACTCAATTTACTTAGTTAAGGGTTTTTCCTACAGCATTTTGCTATCTATTAGTTTAACACATGAAGTGTTCTCTATTGATTTAAGATACATAACAATACTATATCCATTTTATTTTATTGAAATATTTTCAAGGGAAAGATTTCATTTCCCTTTTTAGATATTATTTACTCAATAATTTCAGATTATTATCTATATATTAATTGCTAAATTTGGTCTTTTGTCATTATAGTGACTCACAAATATCTATTTCCATTAAAGTCCATCTATAGCTAACTATTAAAACAGAAAAAAGTAATAATTTCCAAAGGCAAACAGAAGAAAGCATTTTGGTGCCCTTGACGGTGAGGGACAATTCTAAGTAGATTCAAGGTCATATTGTTGTTTATTACCAAACTTACCTTCATAAGATTGAGTAAATGCAGAGAAATGATGCATTAAAAAAAATCACTGATTTTTTTGGCTCAAAATTATTGGATTTAAAAGAAATAGAAAATAGGCTACTATGAAACTTAATTACTCTGTAGATTATCAAACTGTAAAAAGTTCTTATTAATCTACAAAAAGGCTGGTTCTATTTGCTGCTGACATCATGACCACTGTTGCCAATCATGTTTTGATCTGATAGTTCTCATTGTCTATAACTGTAGCCTTGGAAAGACAGATTCACCACCTTGTCAAAGATGTTACACTGAGCTAGAAATCAGTCAAAGTTGCTTTTTTGTTTCTAAGCAAATTTTTCTCAAACCAAGCCTTGTGTGGTTACAGAATAAACACAGAATGTGCTTTACCATGTGTGGTCTCTTGTATTCAGTACATCAGCTTAGACTCACATTAAAACAGAAACACACTATTTCTTTTACATACAATGTACTTTTTTTTACTCAAGTAAAGACCAATATTGATATTTTTATTGCATGATAAACAATTTATTGCTCAGCATTCAATGGGGCCACCAAACTCCAAGGAATTCTGGGAATCTCAGCTACATACTCACACCTGGAAAGGTTTGGATGTAGTCCAGTCTCTACTAATGTCTGCTTAGAGGAACACCTGTTCTCTAAAACACATTCACTCCCAGCACCAAAGCCAGCTGAAACTTCACATACTCACCTTTTGTGAGCAAGCAACCTATAATCTGAGAGAAGTTATGCTTTGGTGTACAGCTATAGTAGACTACCTCAGAATATGGTGTCTCAGTGTCAGGTGTCCATAACGCTCATGGTGCTCATAGGTAGCCCCTCTTGGCATGGAGAAGTTTCCCAGATGAGTTCTTGAGATTGTTCTGGAATAAAATTTTTAGATCCAACTAATTACTATCTCCATTGGCTCTACAGATTAATGTCTTACTCCATGTGCCACATTTGACATAGACACTGTGGATTATGATTTTTAAATAGCTGCCTCATTTTTACAGTTGATTTTCATATTTTTCAGATCAGTGCTTCAGGCTTTCTTATTTTTTAATGTTTAAAAAATTAAGAATAAGCTAATCAACAAGTATAATTTAAAAGGCCAGTGAATTATATAGCAAAAACTGTGCATAAATAAAATTTGTATTAAAATGCAAAGCAAATCATTGAGCTTTAATGCAACTCTGTCTATAAAACTTGTTGTGAACTGACCTTAGGAAAACACCTGTGGTTGATTTTGGGCACAGGACCCAAAAAGAATGACAATAATCATAGCTACATAGTATAATCATTTTAAGAATACTATTATGAAGTTAGAGAGATGAACCCAGGCTTAAGAGCACTTGATATTCATATAGATGACTTAGGTTTAGTTCCCAGCATCCACGTAACAGTTTATAACCTTATCAGCCATTCCATTTCCAGGATCAGACATACTTTTCCAGCTTATGCTATCACAAGGTATGAACATGGTACACATGCATATATCAAACAAAAAAATCATACACGTAAAAAATAAAAAGCATAAGCATTTTTAAATGTTACTAAAATACCAGTATATTTTATAAATATATATCTATGTGAGGTCATGTATTACTTTGAGTTATTCTCTGCTCTAGCTCGAGTGTTGGAGTGGTCTTCAACTTCCAATCCTCCTGCCTCCATCTCCTTTAAGTGCCAAGATCGGAGGTGGGTGCTATCACATCTGCCTTCTTTGGGCACCATATATCTAATTCAAAAAATTTTGAAACAGATTAAATACAGAAACAGGTATGTGAATTCAATTGCCCTCTACTAACTCAGACATAAAAGAGCTTTATGCACTTTTAACATTGATGATTCCATTTTTTAAAAATATATATCTTTGACAAAAAATGTGCTTTTATGGTTATTTGTAGTATAATAGCTTAAATTTAAAAAAATTTAAACATAGTAATTTTATTCTTTTTTAAAAAACTTTATTTATTTATTTATTTGCCTTGGTGTTTGTCTGGAACTGGAACTACAGACAGTTGTTAGCTGCCATGTGGGTGCTGGGAATCAAACCCGGGTCCTCTGGAAGAGCAGACGGTGCTCTTAACCACTGAGCCATCTCTCCAGCCCCACATAGTAATTTTAAACTCAAACTTTATATAAGTGAGTTTTATTATCATGAATAGTTTTTAATTTATGGATTTAAAGATGTCTGCCCTACAAGTAAGTTTAGAAAGGAACAGAAATGTAAATTTTGTAAATATATCATTTACCTGCTACACACAGTTCATAATCCATATCTCCAAATACATCCTTTAGTAAAAGCTACAGAGTTGGCAGCCATAAAGATGGTTAAGTAGTTAAGAGCACTTGTTACTCTTCCAGGGAACCTTGGTTTGATTCTGAATACTCACATATTGGCTCACAACCATCTGAAAATCCAGTTCCAGGAAATTCAATGTCTTCTACTGGCCTCTATGAGCACCAGGCATATACATGGTACACAGGCATACATGGGGGCAGAACATTCAAACACATAAAATACAAATAAACAAGTTCTCTGCTAAATATGAAACCTTTGATCTGAGCTGTCCCTGCTGGTAGGGTTGCTGGTGAGGCAGCCCTGAATTCATAAAATGTGAAGAGCTAGCCCCACAGTTGGCCTGAGGAGAGTGGGAGAGCTGGACCTGTGGTCATGTGAGTAGGAGAATTGACATTTTCCTTCACTGGCAGCAACATTGGGACAGTAAGCCTTGCGCCTTGTCTGTGTAGCACAATTGAGCTGACCCTGTTGTTGGGGGTGCAGGTGAGAGGGTCCAGGAACATGAAAGTATGAGGACTGCCTCTTTCATCTACCTGCCATGTAATTGCATGGGTGAGAGAAAAACGTGCTATCTTTCCCCCTGCCCCCCACCCCCTGCCTGCCCCCTGCCCCCCTGCCTCCCCTTGCCACCTGTAACAGGTAAGAGAGCTGACCTCAGACCATGAAACTGAGAGAAGTAGACCTACCCTTTACTAATTGAAGCACATAGGAGAACTGGCATGACACCTCAGCTGGACAATACATTAGAGCTGACCCTGTTGGTGGGGATAGAGCTGAGCCAGGCCTCTGTGTGAGAACAAGAGAGCTGCCCCTACTTCCTTCTTCATATGCCATGAGAGGCAAGGGTAAGGGAAATATGTGTACCCCCCCAAACACTCCCCCATACACAGTCCTTGCCCTGAATCTCCCCTGAGCATAACAGTAGGGCTGGCCCTGGTCCTGTGAGTGTGGGAGACCTGGACTAGAGGCTGTGAGAGTGGGAGAACTGGCCCTGCTCCTTGTTCTCTGCCATATTGGGTGAGCTAGCAAGGGTAGTGCTGGATGGTGGTGACAAGGAGGAAAAGTTGGCAGGCTGACCAACCCAGTTATTATCCAGCTTGTAAACAGCATTATAAGGTAGCCCACCCAACATCCACAGCATCTATTAACTGTTAGGGCATGTGAAGGGGCCAGTCCTGCAGATCTAAAGCCCAAGGATCTCCATGCCACAATGCCACAATAGGATATCCAAAAGGTGTCCCAGTGGGAGATCATTATTGAGGGTGTAGCAAATTCCAGAGGCCTTGAACCAGACCAATGACTCATTGCAATGAACACTTACAAGTAAACATGTATGTACTAAAGTGTATACTGTGAAACTCACTAGGCCACAACACAACTTCCATGCTAACATTCTTTATAATTTTGTTATTGTTTGGTTTTCTTTCTTTGGTTTTACTTTTAAATTTTGTTTTGAGGAGTAAGGGCAGAGGGCAGAATCTTGGGGAGAGGGAAATGAGTAAGATTGACATGCATTATGTGAAATTCACAACAAATCAATAAAATAAAATTAAAAAACCCTTTGACCTACAATCTGATCTGACTGACAATAAGCTAGGTCAATTATGACAGAAAAGGTATGGGAGTAGCTAACCAATGTCTGTCTTGATCTAAATCCTACTCCACCAGAATAAACCCAAATCCAACACTGAATAAGTAACCAAGAACTAAATATCCTAAAGGCCAAGGATAAACTCAAACACTACTAGTCTAAAAAAGAAATATCAATAAAAAGATTCTTGATAATATTGTGTTCTACTCACAAGAGCTCAAGGCTAGAACATAGCTAAATGACACAGTGCTTCACTTCTGCATTGATGGCCTCTGGCAGGGTTGTGGGTAAGGAAAGACTTGTTTTCTTTAAGAGTCTGACCACAGGGAGTTTAATTATGCTCCTCTGAGTAAATGAGCAGCATGAATGGGCGTTTTTGTAAATGGGGAGATTGTAATAGTGGGTATGAAACTGAGAGGACTGATAACTGAGTTTGATGGGGTGCATGATGTAAAATCACCAAATAATAAATATATAAAAAAGAAACCCCAGGAAGCCCTGGATACTGCCCTTTTCATGCTTATAAATATCATACCTTTATAAACACACTACCTTCTAATCAACTGCTGTAATCACCAGTCTACAGTCTTTCTAAAAGAGTACTGCAATTTTGTTTCTAATTAATGCATTTTATCATTGCTAGTTCACCCAAATGTAAGACATTTGGAAAACTCAAATACCATGCCAAGTGTTTTATTACTGTTTTTGCAGTTCTCTGTGGCGCCAAGCATTTGTCTATAAACATGAACTAATAAACCTTGATTAAAAAGCCAAAAAAAAAAATCTGCTGTACTCATAGATTAGTGTCTTATCCAGGCATTATCAGAGATGCTTCCTCCAGCAACAGATGGAAACAGATGCAAAGACCCTCAGCCAGGCATTATGTGGAGACAGAGCCTAAATTGGAGTTCTCCATCAAATCCCTCCTGTCAGAGCTCAGGGAACCCTGTGAAAGAGGAGGTATAAAGATTTTAAGAGTCAGGGGATAGAAAACACTAGAAGAACATGACCCTCCGATTCAACAAAGCAAGATGCATATGAGTTCACAGAGACTGAAGCAGCAAGTACAGGACCTACATGGGTCTGTGGCAGGTCCTCTGTGTATGTTATAGCTATTAGCTGGGTATTTTTATGGGACTCTGACTGTGAGAATGAGTGGGTCTCTGTCTCTTGTGCCTGCTCTTGGGACTCTTTCTTCTGTTGAATTGCTGTGTCCAACTTCAATATGATAGTTTTTGCTTCGTCTGACTATATTTTATTTTGTAATGTTTAGTTGTTATTTCTTAGAAGCCTATTATTTCCTAATCAAACAAGAAAAAAAGCCAAGCATGCCCAGGCGGCAAACCACAACCACTGAACAGCTTGGAATCAGAAACATCCTGGACTGACCCTTTGAACCCCACTCCAACTATAGGAACACCTAACTCACTCTTGAGGGAGGGGGGACAAAACTGGATTTGGCCAGGAGTGGAGACTGAACTAAGCATTATTGGGTCAGTGGGACCATGGGACTGTCTGCTCCCTGCCCAGGGAGGGGATGGGGACTGGTGGAGAAGAAAGAATGACTCGATGTGGTGGGAGGGGGAAGGGACCTTGAATAAGGATATACAGGGATGGAAAAAAAAATTCAGAGGGAAAGCTGAACACAAAGTAAATATATGTGTAGCAATCTTAAAAAAAATAAAACTCACTCATAATGTAAATAAAGCAAAGGTTAACCAGAAAAAAAGAAGCCTATTGTTTCTTAATGAGAGACAGGAGTGGATTAGGAGGGTAATTGGGAGGAGTGAAAGGAGGGGAAACTATAATCAGGATACATTGTATGAGAAAATACTATTTCAATAAAAGAAAAAAATGTAAAAGTAATAAAAACAATAAACTCACAGATTCTTAAAATGAAACAGCAATAACCTGTGGTATGAGAATAAATCAACTCAAAGCACATATCCTGGGTTATTTCATGTAAAAATATGCCAAGAAAGAAAGCAGCATAGGTGATGTTCTGATTTTTCTCACTATCTAACCTGCCAGGAGAATGACTGTGCTTGTAAACAGCAAGAGAAGGGCATGCATATAAACTTGCTGATGCTCCTAAATTTAAAAGCTGAGGTTTCTACTTCATGTCTTACTTTCAGAGTCTTCACATTTTCACCTATTAAGTGGCTCAATGTATATGAATAGTGTTATGTTTTAAAACACCTTTGAAATAACCAATAATCTATTGTCACTATTTCTTCTGGCACATGCAGAGATAATAAATCAAAGATTTTGTCCACTGCATGACATTATTAAACATGTGTAGAACAAGACTATTACAAAACACACAAAAAATTTTAGGTTAATTTCTGGGTACTATCCTCTAAACATCTCTTTGTGCATATAAATATCCATATGTAAAAATACCTAAAGTCCAAAATGATTCTTTTTCAAATGTTTCAGATAAGGGAGAGTTCTTCTCTATCTTATTCTCATTCTTTTTGTTATTCTGGCAGCCACACAATCTTCCTCAAGCCCTGTAGTTGAATACACTTGAAATTCATACCCAGTCTTTTACCACAGCCTTTTGAGGTCTGTTTTAGGAGTTAACACATATCTTCTAAGAATTCTCAAAATAAGACCCAATTTTCTGCAAATTATGAATTCTTGCTTGGCACATGTTTTTATAGAAATAAAATCTGGCTGATGTCTTAATGCATGGCTCACAATTTCTTCAGAATTATTTTACCATGGTGATTTTACAACTTTACTATTGCTTTGAAATCTGGAACTCATTTATGGCTATTACTATTATTATAAGTGGTTATTTTATTGTAAGGGCATGCAATTAATCATTTGTATGTGAGAACTATACCTATGTTTTATTCTTAAGCCATTAGGAACAGTCGGCTTGGCCTGGCATATGGTGACCTTTACATGAACTTTAATTTTATATATTTTTTTCAGAATTACACCTTGTATTGAACCCTATTTTGTTGTGGCCATTTTGTTCTTTAAGAATTCAAATTAAAAATTCCTTGGATATCTGTTTCTTGTGTTTTGTGGTTATCTTTTTTCTTTAGTTCACTTTGAAAACTTCTTGCCATGTTTTTCCTTCTGCTTTTTTCTTTACTTTCTTTACAGTTTTCTGTCTTTAGTTTCTTTTAATTTTGTTTTTAATTGCATTGTACTTGTTTTCTCTTATTTTACTTCTTTCTTGATTTCTGTCATACTTTGTTTATTCTGTTCTCAATCTGCCTCTTTAAAAAAAAAAAGGTTTATTTTTATTATTTTTGCGTATACAAGTTAGTACCCATAGAATCCACAAGAGGGCATCAATTCCTATGAGATGCAGTTACTGGTGGGTGTGAACTGTCCTGTACATTTGCTACAAAATAAGCCTGGGTCTTTTGGAAGAGCATGCTCTTAACCACTGAGCCATGAATGACTCTGGAGTCTCCCTTTATTAAAAAAGAAAGAGAATCTTTATTAGTGAATAAAAATGGTTTATTAATTAAGTTTCTGTTTGTAACATTTTTGTCATATTTAATTGTCTCTACCATAATATTTCTGCAAAGAATGACTAGTTTTAGTCAACTTTCAAATACCCTTAAACCAATGTTATACTGAGATCTATTCATTAGCATTTGCTCTGTTGACTTCCTCAAGCTGGGTTCCTATTGTCAGAAAGGGCGAAGTAATTTGTTAAATTTTCTAGTTTCCATAGCATTTTACTACTGTGTCTCTGCTCATATGACTGCAGCCAGTTCATGTTTTAGATATGGGAATAAGTACTTCTCAGAGTGATGTGCTGTGTGACATGGCTCAGAGCTGGTAACTCTGTGTTCTATTTACATCCAGGTCTTTTGCTTCTTTCTTTTCTCTACTTTGTTATTTGCATGAGAGTGTAGTATGAGTTACATCTTTCTCCCTGTTTAGTAAGGCTGAGTTTTGGAGAGTTTTAAAAGTTTCATATTTTTTCAATATGATAAAAAATATTAATATATATAATGTTTTATTAAGAAGGTTACTAAATCAATTACATGTATCATATGATCCCACTTGTAAGAATAAAATGTACATATGTTCAAATAAAATGCAAAACAACAGTAATACACAGTAATACACAGTAATTATTAAGGACTTATATTTTTTCCTTGCTTACTTATAACTTGTATCTATGAAAGCAGATTGATTTGGTAATAAAAATCTTTTTAAAATATAAAACAATAACTAAAAAATAAATGGTATTGGTTATGTTTAAAATAAAACTATAAATGTTGTTTTAATTCTTAAGACCTAAACTGGTGGTTTCCCTTTTCTACTGCTAACTATGAACTCTAAGAAACATCTAAAAGTTACATATAAATAATCTGTGTCTCGGAAGGTACACTTATAAGTCTGTACAAATAGGTAGTTACTGAGGAAGTCTACTAAACTATCTCCACTCAAAAAATTGGGAATGTTTAAGATATTAATCCAATTTTTAACTTGTTTGTTCTATATACTGCTTTTATAGTACCAAAGAGTTGTTCAGATTATGAAAAGAAAAGTCATCCATTCACACCAGAGAAAGGTGTGAAGGTAAAATACTTTTACCAAAACTGAGAGGCCAGAAAAAAAAGGCATGGAGGCATAGTAACAAGGTAAAGGAGCTTGGATTTCCGTAACAGTTACATATTCAGTTTCTATACACATCTCACAGAGATATGTGCTGTAAGTATACCACCTCTTCTTGGGTGTATGAAACAAACAGGTGAGGTCTAACCAAATCATGATAGATGATAAATAGACATTTATAGATAAATAGATATAAGTGATGGGTAGAGATAGATAGATAGATAGATAGATAGATAGATAGATAGATAGATAGATGGATAGATGGATAGATGATGGATGGGCAGGCAGGTGGGCAGGAAGACAGACAGATAGATACTAGACGAAAATTATTAGAAGCTTGCATGTATTTACAAATAGTTGGATACATATTGTTAGGATCTGGTCTTGTTTCTTTCATTCTCTCTCTCTCTCTCTCTCTCTCTCTCTCTCTCTCTCTCTCTCTCTCTGTCTATCTATCTCCTCTGTGTGTGTGCACATGCTTTGGTATTTCCTTTCTCATCATAGTTTATTACTTCAATTCTCTTCCTGTCTCTCCTGTACTTCCTTCATCTCATAAATGCTGTAAACATGCTTAAGTGTAAGAAAATGTCCCACTAGAATATAGTACTGACACTGGCCTGATATATATATATATATGATCTTTTCTGGGTGTAACCTGTAATTTCTAGCTGCTCACATCTCCCATGAAGTCATCTACAACAGCTTACAGGTGAACAATGTTCTTACACACTTTCTTGTCAGACGAGAGATGACTGTAATGTCGGCGAGCTATGAAAAAAACCAGAAAAATCAGTTCTTCCTTTTATTAATTTAAAATTGGGATATGAAAACTATATTTGAATTAAAAAAAAATTCAGAGGGAAAGATGAACACAAAGAAAATATATGTGTAGCAATCTTATTTGTATTTCCACCCTTCATAAGCCATGCTTATGATTCTTATCCTCTGTATAGTTATTGTTAACTCTTCCACATTTTAAATTCTTTACTGTGGTTTTTTTTTTTGATAAATACAAAATAAAGAAGAAAAAAAAAAGAAAACTATATTTGACCTGATGATGATTGAATTCTAGAAGACCTCAAAATATAAATTTAGGGTATATAAATGTCTCAAACTAAGGCCAAATTGAGTTGTAGTAAAATGAATTAAGACTCATGTCCAGAGTGGAATCAGTGAGCAAATTTCAACTCCTAGGCTGCCTGTCTGTAGAATCCCACTCTGGGGTCAGGGTCACAACCAAGGTTCTGATCTCAGACTCTTGCTAGCAGACAGGCCCTAGGCATTAGGTAGGCGGGGCCTTCCCCAGCTTTACCTAAGAGAAGGGACCTCCCAAAATTGGGCCCTGCCTCCAGGGCAAACTGCCTCATCATAGACAATCAGGCACCTTTGAAACACAGAACCATGTCCAGAGCAGAGTCAGAGACCATGCAGATACCATGTTCAGAGCAGATAGAACACATATAAGCTGTCTAGCCAAAAATGATTAGGAGCTGACTAATTGTGAACCACTGAAACAATGGTCAGACAGCAGTACAAGAATACATATAGCAATATAAAGAATAACAAAGCAACACCAGAAGAACCAGTGGTTCTACAACACTAAGACCTAAACAGAGCAATGAAGAGAAAAAATAAGGAAACAACATCAAAAACACCTTTAAGAAGATTATAGAAACCTTAAAAGAGAATATAAAAAAAGTTCCCTTAAAGAAATAGAAATAAAAACAAAAACTAGAAGAGATAAAAAAAATCCTTGAAAGAAAATGAAGAAAAGGAAAACCAAATTATGAAAAAAAAATTGAGGAAATAAAATTGAAATAGAAGCAAGGCACAAAATGAGGCAAAGGTGGAAATAGAAAGTCTAAAGAAAAGAGCTGGAACTGCAGATACAAGCATAACTAACACAATGCAAGAGATGGAAGAGAGAATCTCTGGAGTAGAAGAATCAATAGCGGAAATAGATATATCAGTCAAAGAAAACACCAAAACCAAATAATCCATAACACAAAATGTTCAGGATATTTGGGACAGCATGAAAAGACCTAACCTGAGAATAATAGGAATAGAAGAAGAAGAATACCAACTCAAAGGCACAGATAATGTATACAATAAAATCATAGAAGAAAACTTTCCCAACCTAAAGAAGGAAATGCCTATAAAGATACAAAAAGCTTACAAAACACAAAATAGATTTGGCACACCAAGAAAGTCTGATTGCCACATAATTATCAAGCCACAAAACATACAGAACAAAGAAAAAATTTTAGGAGCTGCAAAAGAAAAGGGCCAACTTACCTTTAAAGGCAAACCCATCAGAATAACTCCTGACTATTGAATGGAAATGATGAAAGAAAGAAGGTCCTGGTA
Organism: Sigmodon hispidus; assembly: GCA_004025045.1. Lineage (NCBI taxonomy): Eukaryota > Metazoa > Chordata > Mammalia > Rodentia > Cricetidae > Sigmodon > Sigmodon hispidus. Next base: position 10,721 of record PVIH01009866.1, on the reverse strand, counting down.
AGAAGTTATCCAGACCCTAAAAGAGCATGGCTGCCAACCCAGACTACGCTACCCAGCAAAACTATCAATCAACATAGAGTAAACATGACAAAGTCAGACTGAAACAATACCTAACCATCAATCCAGCCCTCCAGAAAGCATTGGGGAAACTCCAACCTAAGGAACCCAGATACATTCATGAAACCACAGTCGATAATCCCACGGAAGAAAAGCCCAGAGAAAGAAAATACATACAAACTACTACCAAAAACAGCAGGAAATATCAGTTAGTGGTCATTAATATCTGTTGTAAAATGTTTTCCCGGCCCATTTGGGCCAGAAGTTTGAACCTGGCCCACGGCAGCTTTTTTTCCCCAAAGAAATGAATCAGATACTTATATTAATTTTATATTGTTTGGCCCATGTCTCAGGCATATTATTAGCTAGCTCTTTTATGTTAAATCAACTCATTTTTATTAATCTGTCTGCCACGTGGCCTGGCCTGTGGCTCACCTGGATTCTTTACATGTCTCTCTTCTCCGGGGGTCGGATGAAGACTGACTAACTCCACCCTCCTTCTACCTGTCTGTCCTCTGATTCTCCAACCATGTCTACGGCATTCCACATAGGCCAAAACAGCTCTTTTATTTACAACACACAGAAAATATTTCACCACAATTGTCCCTTAATATCAATGGATTCAATTCACCTATAAAAAGACACACACTAACAAGATGGATACAAAAACAAAAGCCATCCTTCTACTGAATACAGGAAACACACCTCAATCACAAAGACAGAAACAAGCTCAGAGTAAAGGGTTGGGAAAAGATTTTCCAATCAAACGGCCTTAAGAAACAAGCTGGGGTTGCCATCCTAATATATAACAAAGTAGACTTTAAACTAAAATCAATTAAAAGAGACCAAGATGGACATTACTTATTCATTGCAGGAAAAATTGGTCAAGAGGAGATTTCAATCCTGAATATTTATGCACCTAATATAAGGGCACCTACTTATGTAAAAGAAACACTACTAAAGCTCAAATCCCACATTAATTCCCACACCCTAATAGTGGGAGACTTCAAGACCCCACTTTTACCTTTGGATAGGTCAACCAGAAAGAGACTCAACAGAGAAATAAGGGGTCTAACAGAGGTTATGATGCAAATGGATTTAATAGATATTTACAGAAGCTTCCACCGTAGCACAAAAGAGTATACATATTTCTCAGCACCACATAAAACTTTATCTAAAATTGACCACATAATTGGTCATAAAGCAAATATCAATAAATACAAAAAAAATGGAAAAATTCCATGTATCATATCAGACAAACAGGGCCTAAAGTTAGAGTTTAACAACATCAAAAATCACAGAAAGCTTACCAACTCTTGGAAACTAAGCATAACTCAACTGAACCACTTCTGGGTCAAGGAAGAAAGAAAGAAAAGTATTCCTAGAATTCAATGAAAATGAATCCACAACATATCCAAACTTATGGGACCCAATGAAAGCAGTCTTAAGAGGAAAATTAATAATACTAGATGCCTATATAAACAACCTAGAGAAATCCCACCCTAGAGAACTAACAGCACAGCTGAAAACCTTAGAAAAATTATTGAGAAGGAGTTGACAGCAGGAATAATCAAACTTAGAGCTGAAATCAACACAATTGAAACAAAAAGAACACTACAAAGTATCAATGAAACAAAGAGTTGATTCTTTGAGAAAGTTAACACAACAGACAAACCCCCATTCAAACTAACCAAAAGGCAACAAAATCGGAAAACAAAAAGGGGGCATAAAAACAGATCCCCAGGAAATCCAGAGAATTATCAGGTCATACTTTGAAAACATATACTCCACAAAAATGAAAAACCTAGAAGAAATGGACAGCTTCTTGGACAGGTTCCAATTACCAAAATTATATGAAGAACAGATTAATTACCTAAACAGGCTTAAACCCCTAAGGAAATTGAAGCTGCCATTAAAAGCCTCCACAAAAATAAAAGCCATGGTCCAGATGGTTTCAGTGCAGAATTCTACCAGACATTCAAAGAAGAACTACTACAAATAGTTCATCAAACTCTTTATTACAAAAGAAACTGAAAGAATATTGCCAAACTCTTTTTATGAGGCCACATAACCCTACAACCCAAGCCACTCAATGACACATCAAAGAAAAAGAATTACAAACCAATTTCACTCATGAATATTGATGCAAAAATTCTCAACAAAATTTTGGCAAAGCATATACAACAGGTATAAAAATTATCATCCACCACAATCAAGTAGGCTTCATCCCAGAAATGCAGGAATGGTTCAACTTAAGAAAAACCATAAATGCCATCTATCATATAAACAAACTGAAGCAAAAAAAAACCACAGGATTGTAGGTTGTATCCTTAGATGCTAAAAAAGCCTCTGATAAAATCCAGTACCTCTTTATGCTAAAAGTCCTGGAGAGATCAGGAATGCTGGTAAAATATCTAAATATATTAAAGGAGATTTACAGGGTGCCAACAGTCAACATCAAACTTAGTGGAGAAATACTCAAGGCAATCCCACTAAAATCAGGAACTAGACAAGGATGTCCTCTCTCCCCTTATCGATTCAATACAGTTCTCGAAGTTATAGCTAAAGCAATAAGAGAATAAAACAAGATTAAGGGGATACAAATTGGAAGAGAAGAAGTGAAAACTATCTCTATTTGCAGATGATATGATTGTACACATAAGTGACCCACAAAATTCTACCAGAGAACTTATACATCTGATAAACAAATTCAGAATATAGCAGGATACAAGATTAACTCAAAGAAATCAGTAGCCCTCCTATACACTAAAGATAAAAGGGATGAAAATGAAATAAGGAAAACATTACCCTTCATAATAGCTGCAAAAAGCATTAAATACCTTGGAGTAACTAGAACCAAAGAAGTAACAGATCTATTTGACAAAAACTTTAAATTACTGAAGAAAGAAATTGAAAAGGATATCAGAAAATGGAAAGATCTCCCATGTTCCTGGATAGGTATAATCAACATAGTAAAAAATGGCAATCCTACTAAAAGCAATCTACTGATTCAATGCAGTTCCCATCAAAATCCCAACACAATATTTCTTGGACCTTGAAAGAACAATACTCAATTTCATTTTGAATAACAGGAAAGCCAGAATTGCCAAAAAATTTTTGCTCAACAAAAGAACATCAGGAGGCATCACCATCTCCGACTTCATGCTATACTATAGAGTTCCAGTAATAAAAACAGACTGGTACTGGCAAAAAACAGACTTATGGATCAATGGAATCAAATTGAAGATCCCCACATTAATCCTAAAACCTATGAACACCTAAGATTTGACAAAGAAGCCCAAAATATTTAATGGAAATATGATAGTATCTTTAACAAATGCTGTTGGCATAGCTGGATGGTAGTGTGTAGAAAAATGCAAAGAGATCCAAACCTATCACCGTGCACAAAATTCAAAGTAAGGTGGATCAAAGACCTTAACAAAAACCCAACCACACTGAAATAGATAGAAAAGTAATTGGGAAATACACTCCAACACATTGGCACAGGTGAATATTTCCTAAATATAACACTAGTAGCACAGACAGTAACAACAACAATCAATAAGTGGCACATCCTGAAACTGAGAAACTTCTGTAAAGCCAAGCATACAGTCCATAAGACAAAATGACAGCCTACAGAATGAGAAAAGATTTTCACTAACCATAAAAGTGACAGAGGACTGATCTCTAAAATATGTAGAGAACTCAAGAAACTAGAGCCCAAAGTCTTAAATAACCCATTTAAAAAATGGGGTTCAGTACTAAAAAGGGAATTCTCAGCAGAAAAATTACAAATAGCTGAAAGACACTTGAAAAAATGCTCAGCATCTTTAGCCATCAGAGAAATGCAAATCAAACCTACTTTGAAATACCACCTTACACCTGTCAGAATGGCTAAAATTAAAGACACAGATGACAGCCTATGATGGAGAGGTTGTGGAGCAAGGGGAATACTCCCCCATTGTTGGTAGGAGTATAAGCTTGTTCAGGCACTCTGGAATGCAGTATGGCAGTTTCTCAGAAAACTGGAAATCAATCTCCCCAAGGACCCAGCAATACCACTTCTGGGTGTATACCCAAAAGACACACAGTCGCACTCCAATGGCATTAGCTCAACTATGTTCATAGTAGCATTATTGATAATAGCAAGAACCTGTAAACAACCTAGATGCCCCTTAACTGAATAATGGATTAACAAACTGTGGTACTTCTACACAATGGAGTAATATTCAGCAGTAAGAAAAAGTGATATCCTAAATTTCGAAGGCAAATGGATGGGTTTGGAGAATATCCTTCTGAGCAAGGTATCACAAACCCAGAAAGATTATATACTTTTTCCAACAAGGTTACATTTTCTAATAGATCCACTCCCTCTGGGCCTATGGGTATTATTTTCTGTCAAACAAGCACACCAATTAAGAATTCATGAGGGCAAGCCAGAATTTTTAATGAGGAGATTTACTCACACATTAGTGGACTTTAAACAAAAAGCAAAGCACACCCAAGCTACAAACCACAACCACTGAACAACTTGGGATCTGAAATATCTTGAACCAGCATTTCAGGCCATTCCCTCCAGAGGAACACCTGACCCAGACTTGATGTTGGGATCAGGAAAGCAGATTTGCCTGGAGTGGATGCTGAACTAAGCCACCTTGGGACTTTGGGACATCCTGCTCTTGTCAGGGAGGAAATAAGGAGATGGGGTGAAGAGAGATTGACTTGGAGGGGCAGAAGGGGGAAGGGAGTTTGAACAAGGGGATACATGGATAAAAAAATGAGACTTTATTCAAAATAAATAAATAAAAATAAATTTAAAAAGGAATGAAACAGAGGGGAGAGGGAGGCAGGAGCAAAGAATGGGAGAGTGGGAAGGAGGACGAGTGGGAGGGAGGGAAAGAGGCAGGGAGATCTTTAAGGTTCATTTGTGTGTTACTGCTTTGGATCTATGAAAGTGAAAACTGGGAATCAATCTCCCCAAGGATCCAACAATACCACTTCTGGGTGTATACCCTAAAGAAGCACATTTGTACTTCAAAGGCATTAGCTCAACTATGTTCATAGCAACATTATTCATAATAATAAGAACCTGGAAACAACCTAGATGCCCCTCAACTGAAGAATGGATTAACAGACTGTGGTACATCTACACAATGGAGTACTACTCAGCAGAAAGAAAAAATGATATCCTAAAATTTGCAGGCAAATGGATGGATCTGGAGAATATCCTCCTGAGCAAGGTATCACAAATCCAGAAAGATAAGCAGGGGTTTTACTTACTCATCAGTGGACTTTAAACAAAAAAGCAAACAGCAAAGCATGTCCAAACTGCAAAACACAACCACTGAACAGCATAGGATCTGATATACTTTGGACTGGCACCTTGGATCCCACTCCCCCTAAGGGAACACCTGACTCAATCTTGATGTTGTAGGGAGAAAACAGGATCTGCCAGGAATGGATGCTGAACTAAGCCATATTGGAACCTTGGGACCTCCTGCCCTTGCTGGGGAGGAGATGGAGAGATGTGGAGAAGCGAGTGTGACTGGAGGGGGTGGGAGAGAGAAGGGACCTTGAACAAGGATATAAACAAATAGAAAATGTGACTTTATTCATAATAAGTAAAAAAGACATAAAATGGAAATTGAAGATAAAAAAAGAAAACCATCACTTCAATCTTTTCTTTTTGTCTTTAAATTAGACTCAATGGACATGATTGTAGAAAAAAAAATGAGTCCATAATTAGATATACATACTCACTAAAATAATGCGGCTTAGATACAATTGTGAACAAAACAACAGAAATATTTGAATTAATGAAATTACATCAAAAATTTAAATTAAGGGTTAGAGAGAATAAAGGAAATATTGTGCTTTGCCAATAGTCTACATGAATTAGCTTATTTGTGCAGGTTCATTAGGCCTTGAAAAATCCTCAGTGGAGCATATTATATAGAATAAAAGTTAAATAAAACACTACAATCTCCTACACTTTGAACTCAGCTATAAAAATTATAAAGTCATGTTTCCATACTAGCTTACACAGTAAGTCTTGGTGCCAATATAGCCTGATTACTACAGGCTCACAGACCTGGAACTAAGATTATTCCCTTTTGTCAACTGGAGGCCTCTCCAGGGCACTGAATAATTGTCTGTTAGAAGCTAATATTTAGGGAGGGAGAAATAGAAGGGAAAAAATCCTGTTTGGGCAAGAATAGTTTCAAAAGATGCAATCTGGATAGTTCTGCTGTGAGTTGGATTTAAGACACAATCGGCTTCTAACCACTCGTTTCCCCTTCTATGAAAGAAAAACATTAATGCTTGGCTCAGGACCAGGCAACAATATCAAATTTCACTTAGGAAATGAGTGAATTTGACCTTGCCTACGTCTTCATCAAAAGTAACACAGTGAATGCCTCCAGGTGTCAAACTCAAGAACCCAATTGTCTTAGTTCAAGTTTTTATTTCTGTGAAGAGGCACCATGTCCACAGAAACTCTTCTAAAGGAAAATATTTCATTGAGGCTCGGGTACAGTTTCAAAGATTTAGTCCATTTTTCATCATTGTGGGGAGCATGGCAATATGCAGGCAGACATAGTGCTGGAGCAGCAGCTGAGGATTCTACACTGGGATTCCCAGGCAGCAGGAAAAGAGAATGACCCTGGGTCTGGCTTGAACTTCTTTTACCTCAAAGTCCATCTTTGGTTATATTCTTTTTTCCATCAAGGCTACATTTTGTAATAGATCTACTCCCTCTGGGCCTATGGGTATTATTTTCTGTCAAACAAGCACACCAATTAAGAATTCATGAAGACAAGCCAGGATTTTTAAACTGAGACCATACCAATATTCTGTGTTCCCAGCAGGTGACATGGTAGAGAACAGAAAAGCCCGTAGTGGATGTGTGTTGTTGACATGAACACAGCCTTTTCAAGGACTCCAATGCTTGAGATCAATGGGAAGAGTAAAACTTTCCCCAACTAAGGCTCAGAGAAGTGAGAAAACCCTTCCCTGACTAGTATGTGGATACTAGCAGGTATACGACAGAGTCTTCCTCCCACATGTTAACAGCCTGGGATGCTCTTCTGTAGAGACCTTCTACCAAAATGAGCTTGTTCGGTGGCATAAAATTCACCCTCCTAGTTGTTCATCAATATAAAATTGAGTTCCCCAATTGCTGGTGCTGTGTCTAAGCCCACAAAATCACAACTTTTCTAGACATGTGCTTGTGTGTATGCTTTCTTCATTCACTCACTGACACAGTAAGGGCAATCCCAAAGCTACACAGGTCACAGCATAATTGTTAAGCCCTTCAGCATTTTTTCAAAGGCCTTCCACTCTTGTTAGCTTTGCCAGATGTGGGCTCTTCATCAAGTTAGAAAAACTGATATAATAAAAATAAGCAATGGAATCATTGTTAACTAACAAAAAAATGTGTCCACAGTAAAGGTCTATAGCCTTGTGGTTTATACCTGCATAGTCATTGCCTGCTAGCTACCACAATGTAGTAAATACATCATCACCACTCACACAGACCACTTGTGAGTATGTTTTGGGCATGTTTCCATGCATGTGATGTGGACACACACCAGAAAAACCTGTTAATTTATTAATAAAACAATTTTTCAAACTCAAAAGAACTTCTCTCCTCCCCTTCCCCCATTCCAGGCCCTTCCCCAAGCTCCATACACTCTTTTCCTTCCATTAAGAAAAATGCAGAGACAGACAATCCTCAGCACTTATTGGACCAAAAGGTGAGTAACAATCCACCCATCCCAAGCAGAGAGTCCTGGCTCTGGAACCCAGGCACTGGGAAAGAGCCCTTGAAACTGCACACTTGCTCATCTTGCCCCTAAATCCAGGCAGGGAAAACCTCTGCAGGCCAGAAGCCCCGGTAAAATCCAGTTTGCTGGACACCCCCAACTCCATATTCCATCCCAACTCACCCCATTACCCAGTGACCTCAGCAGCAACCTGAGACTGAGAGTCCCACAGCACATGTTGAATCAAGAGAGGTTCCCTGAAACCCATGTTCCTCAGTTTCTACTAGGTCAAGAGCAGCACACACATCTACTGGATTAAGAGGGGTACCTGAGATGCACAACTTGCCAGCAGGCATTGAATCAAGAACCCCTCTAGGATAAAGAGCTTCTTCTGGATTAATAATTCATATTAAACTAAAATTGAATCCCTGAGACACAGAGTCAGTCTTATTACACCAATTATGGGTCATTGTGACACAGAATACACTACCTCCAAGTAGACCAAGAGCCCAGATTAGACAATGAGAAGCTTCCTGAGACAAAAACACAGCCAGAACAGATTCCACCAAAATCAACTCTCTGAGATACAGACAAATCACCCAGTGACCTGAGGAAGCAAAGGGTAAATGCCAGTGCAAAAATACATATAACAACATAAAGAACAACATGGCACCACCAGAATCTAATGATTCTACAACAAAAGACCTGATCATAGCAGAGTAGAAGAAGCAGAAGAAACAACCTTAGAAACAACTTTATGAAGATAGTGGAAGCCTTAAAAAGAGGAAATAAAAATTTCCCTTAAAAGTAGAAGAAAAGACAAACAAAAAAAATTGAAAAAGATTAACAAATCCTTTAAGGAAAATAAAGAAATACAAGAAAATCAAGAAAAAGCAATCAAAAAGGCAAAGTAAATTTAAAAACTGAAACAAAAGCAATACAAACAGAGGCAATGGTTGAAATAGAAAATCTGAGGAAATGAACTGAAACTACAGGTGCAAGCATAACTAACAGAATGCAAGAGATGGAATCTCTGGTGTGGAAGATTCAGTAGTAGAAATAGATACATCAGTCAAAGAAAATACTAAAACCAAAAAAAAAGCCATAACATAAAACATCAAGAAAATATGGGACACCATGAAAGACCAAGAATAGTTGGAATTAAAGAAAGAAAATACCAGCTCATAGGCACAGAAAATCTATTCAAAAATAATGGAAGAAAACTTGCCCAATCTAAAGAAGAAAATGCTTATAAAGGTACAAGAAGCTTACAGAACAACTAATAGACTAGAATCCCCCCAATAAAGTCTGCTTTCCACATAATAACCAAGCCACTAAACCTATAGAATAAAGAAAGAATACTAAGAGCTATGAAGAAAAAAATGTCATGTTATCTATAAAGGCAGACCCATTAGATTAACACCGGATTACTCAGTGGAAACAATGAAAGCCAGAAGTTTCTGGTCAGATGTTATACAGACATTAAAAGACAATGGTTTTCAGTCGAGACTACTTTACCCAGAAAAACTATCAATCACCATAGATGGAGTAAAAAAAAATATTTCATGACAAAAACAGATTTAAACAATACCTATCCAAAAATATCCACAAAACACTAGAGGGAAAACTTCAACCTAAGGAAGCTAGATACACTCATTAAACCACAAACAATAGATAATTTCACAGAAGAAAAACTCAAAGAAGGGAAGCACCACCAAAAATAATAGGATATTATTGACCAGTGAGATAACACTGGTCATTAATATACCTTAATATCAATGAACTGAATTTACCTATTTAAAAAACATCCACTAACATGATGGATGCAAAAACAGAAGCCATTTTGTGCTGCATACAAGAAATACACCTCAACTTCAAAGACCCACACTGGCTAAGAGTAAAGTTTCGAAAAAGACTTTCCAATCCAATGTACCTAAAAACCAAGCTGGTGTAGTTATTCTAATATCTAACAAAATATACTTCAAGCTAGAATTAATCAAAAGAGATCAAGACTAACATTACTTATTCATCTCAGGAAATGTCAACCAAGATGAAGTTTCAATCCCAAATATTTGTGCCCCCAACACAAAGACAACTACATATGTAAAAGAAACATGACTAAAGCTTAAATCTCATATCAAATCCTACACATTAATAGTGAGAGACTGCAATACCCCATTCTCATCAATTGATATATCTACCAGAGACAAACTTTAAAAAAGGAAGAAAGGATTTAACAGATGCTATGACTCAAACATGCTCAATAATAAATACAGAACTTCCCACCCGAACACAAAGAAATATACCCTTTTCTCAGCATTCCATGAAACTTTCTGTAAAATTAACCACATACTCAGTCATAAAGTAAATAGCAATACATAGAAAAAATAAGAATAACTCCTTGTATCCTATCAGGCCACCAAGGACTAAAGTTATAGTTCAACAACAACAACAAACACAGAAAGCCTACAAATTCATGGACACTGAACGTCTCTCTTTTTTTTTTTTTCTTTTTTTTAAACCTCCCTGCTACTGTGTCCAAAGCCACAAAGGCTCAGTCTTCACCTGTAAGAGCCTCAAATGTGACTGCTACCACCAAGTTTGTGAACACTAAATCTGTGAACACTACGTCAAAGAACATACTTGTGTGACCAGCTATTAGAAGCCTCCATAGTAATACTCAGGGCACTACAAAACAGGGTCTCAGTAGGCCCCTAACCCATGTTACAATTAGAAAAGGGCCCCTGAAAAACAAATTATTACAATCAGAATTAGTTTTATCTGTTGTCAATACCGGTTCAAAGGACAGAAAAAGACATAAGACAGCATCAAGAGGCATAACAGGTGAAGGTGTAGGCAGGACTAATTTTTCTTTTTTTTTTTTTTTTCATTTTTTTTTTT
>PVIH01009865.1:63919-79369 GCA_004025045.1 Sigmodon hispidus | reverse complement strand
TTTTCAGCTCTTCTAACTTTAGTGTATAGAAGGGCTACTGATTTCTTTGAGTTAATCTTGTATCCTGCTACATTGCTGAAGGTGTTTATCAGCTGTAGCAGTTCCTTGGAAGAATTTTGTGGGTCACTTATGTATACAATCATATCATCTGCAAATAGAGATAGCTTCACTTCTTCTTTTCCAATTTGTATCCCCTTAATCTATTTTCATTCCCTTATTGCTTTAGCTAAAACTTCAAGAACTATAATGACTAGATAAGGGGAGAGAGGACATCCTTGTCTAGTTCCTGATTTTAGTGGGATTGCTTTGGGTTTTTCTCCATTAAGTTTGATACTGGTTGTCGGCTTCTTGTAAATAGCCTTTATTATACTTAGGTATTCTTCCTATATTTCTGATCTCTCCAGGTTTTTAATCATAAAGGAGTGATGGATTTTGTCAAAGGCTTTTTCCGTATCTAAGGATATGATCATGAGGTTTTGTTCCTTTAGTTTGTTTATATGATGGATAACATTTATAGTTTTTTGTATGTTAAAGCAGCCCTGCATTTCTGGGATAAAGCCTACTTGGTCGTGGTGGATGATATCTTTTATACACTGTTATAAACGGTTTGCCAAAATTTTGTTGAGAATTTTCATATCAGTATTCATGAGTGAAATTGATCTGTAATTCTCCTTCTTTGTTGTGTGTTCAGTGTCTTGGGTATCAGGGTAATTGTGGCCTCATAAAAGGAATTTGACAATATTCCTTCAATTTCTGCTGTGTGAAATAGTTTGAGGAGTAACGGTAGTAATACTTCTTTCAATGTCTGGTAGAATTCGGCACAAAAACCATCTGTACAAGGGCTTTTATTTTTGGGGAAGTTTTTAATGACAGCTTCAATTTCCTTAAGGGTTATAGGCCTGTTTAGGAAATTAATCTAATCTTCATTTAATTTTGGTAGATGGTACCTGTCCAGAAAGCTGTCCATTTCTTCTAGGTTTTCCATTTTTGTGGAATACAGATTTTCAAAATATGATCTGATAATTCTCTGTATTTTCTGAGAGTCTGTTGTTATGTCCCCATTTTCATTTTTGATTTTGTTGAATTGAACACTCTCTCTCTGTTTTTTGATTATTTTGTCTAAGGACTTATCTATCTTGTTCACTTTCTCAAAGAACCAACTCTTAGATTCATTGATTCTTTGTATTGTTCTTTTTGTTTCAATTGTATTGATTTCAGCTCTAAGTTTGATTATTTCCTGCTGTCTACTCCTTCCTGGTGAGTTTGCTTCTAATTGTTCTAAGGCTTTCAGCTGAGCAGTTAGGTCTCTAGTGTGGAATTGTTCTAGGTTTTTCATATACGCATCTAGCACTATGAATTTTCCTCTTAAGATTGCTTTCATTGTGTCCCACAAGTTTGGATACATTGTGGATTCATTTTCATTAAATTCTAGGAAGACTTTGATTTCTTTCTTAATTTCTTCCTTGACACAGAGATGGTTCAGCTGAGTGACGTTTAGTTTCCATGAGATGTTAGGCTTTCTTTGGGTTTTGATGCAGTTGAACTCTATCTAACTTTAGGCCCTGGTGGTTTGATATGTTACGAGGGATTATTTCCATTTTTTTATATCTGTTGCTATTTGGTTTATGACCAATTATGTGATCAGTTTCAGAGAAAGTTCCATGAGGAGCTGAGAAATATGTATATTCCTTTGAGTTTGGGTGGAAGCTTCTGTAGATACCTATAAAATCCATTTGCATCATAACCTCTTTTAGACTCCTCATTTCTCTATTGAGACTCTGTCTGGTTAATCTACCCAGGTTTGAAAGTGGGGTATTGAAGTCTCCCACTATTAGGGTGTGAGAATTGATGTGGGATTTGAGCTTTAGCAGTGTTTCTTTTACATAACTAGGTGCCCTTATATTAGGGGCATAAATATTTAAGATTGAAATCTCCTCTTGACCAATTTTTCCTGTGATGAATAAGTAGTGACCATCTTGGTCCCTTTTAATTGCTCTTAGCTTAAAACCTACTTTGTTAGATATTAGGATTGCAACCCCCCGCTTTTTTCTTAGGACCATTTGACTGGAAAATCTTTTCCCAACCCTTTATTCTAAGCCTGTGTCTGTCCTTGCGATTGAGGTGTGTTTCTTGTAGGCAACAGAAGGATGGCTTCTGTTGTTGTGTCCATCTTGTTAGTGTGTGACATTTTATAGGAGAGTTGAGACTATTGATATTAAGGGAAATTAGTGACCATTGATTCATATTTCTTGTCATTTTTGGTGGTAACTTCTTTGTATTTCCTTTCTCTGGAGTATTCTTCTGTGCAATTATTGATTGTTTGTGATTTCGTGGGTGTATCTGGGGTCCTTAGGTTGGAGTTTTCCCACCAATACTCTCTGTAGTGCTGGATTGGTAGATAGATATTCTTTCAGTCTGACTTTGTCCTGAAATACTTTGTTTACTCCATCTATGGTGATTGATAATTTTGCAGGGCATAGTTTTCTAGTTTGACAGCCATGCTCTTTTAGCATCTGTATAACTTCTGACCAAGCCCTGCTTGCTTTCATCGTTTCCATTGATGGGTCTGCCTTTATATGTAAGTTGGCCCTTTTCTTTTGCAACTCTTAAAAGTTTTTCTTTGTTCTGTATGTTTTGTGCCTTGATTATAATGTGGCACACTGACTTTTTGGGGGTTTCATAACTATTTCGTGTTCTGTAAGCTTCTTGTATCTTTATTTCCTTCTTCAAGTTAGGAAAGTTTTCGTCTATGATTTTATTGAAAACATTATCTGTGCCTTTGGGCTGGTATTCTTCTCCTTCTTCTATTCCTATTATTCTCAAATTAGGTCTTTTCATGGTGTCCCAGATTTCCTTAACATTTTGAATTTGGCTTTTTTTGTTTTGATATTTTCTTTGACTAATATATCTATTTGAGCTACTGAGTCATCCACTTCAGAGATTCTATCTTCCATCTCTTGAACCTTGTTTGTTACGCTTGTATCTGTGGTTCCAGCTTTTTTCTTCAGATTTTCTATTTCCATCTTTGCCTCATTTTGTGCCTATTTTTTTGCTTCTATTTCAGATTTTAGTTCCTCACATGTTTCTTTCATAGATTTGTTCATCTCTTCCAATTTTTTGTTTGTATTTTCTTCTATTTCTTTAAGGCTATTTTTCATATCTTCTTTGAGAGCTTCGATGATCATCAAAAAGGAATTTTTGGTGTTGTTTACTTCTGTTTCCTCTTCATTGCTCAGTTCAGATCTTGTATTTGTAGGATCGCCAGTTTCTTCTGGAGTTACCTTGTTCTTTATATTATTATGTAAGTTTTTGCACTGGCATCTGCCCATGGATTTAGGGGTTCCCGATTAGATGGCTCCTGGTCAGTTGTGTCACTTGGTCTTGTGCTTCCTGTCACCTCTAAGGAAAAGGTCTGGTCAGTCACTACTTCTGCACTGTGCAGGGGACTAAATTTCAATTCTTCAATCTTTCTCTGTTTGACGAATTGTAGGCAGTGTGGAGGCCATACAAACTCCCTCAGCAGCAGCTGGAGTGATCGTGGCAGTGAGAGTTTATCTCTGCCTGCTACGGAGTGAGCTGGGACATGCTCTGCAGACAGTACCTGGTCCTGGAACCAGAAAGGGAACCTACAGGAGCTCCACTCTCCCTGGCAGGGATATAGGTCCTGGGACCTGCTAACCCCTCCTCACCTCTGGGTGGGGTCTGAGTCTGTACTTCAGGGTCCCCAGTCCTTATCTGTTCACTCAGTTGGAGGTGGGTAGCTGTGCAAATTCCCTCAGTAGCAGCTGGGGGGACTGTGACAGGCAGAGTATCTCCACCTGCTACATTGTGTGCTGGGACATGCTCTGTAGACAGCACCTGGTCCAGCAACCAGAACCAGAACTGACCCCTATGTCACTTTCTTACATCATAGCATACGCTCTTGCCACAGGCTCAGACTTGATACATTCAACCAATTGTGACCTGAAATCTCTGAAACTATCAATCCAAATAAATCTCCCTACAAATATGGTCTCATTAGTGATGTTTTTGTCTTTATTTTATTTTATTGTCAGATATGTTATACTGTGTAAGGGAAAGTACTGTATATTGAATTTTAATATGATGGCTATGTGGAAAGACATTCCTCACTCCTAACATTTGCTCTGGTATCTCAATGAACTTGTGGCCCTGGAATGTGCATGAGTGTACATTCCTCAACCTAAGTATGTAGGGCAGTATGGCTAGAGAGGGCTCAAATGGGAATTTTTTCTTATTCCAGGTTTAGAGTATTTCTTTTTTTCCCTACATCAGGCACCTTAGAAAAAGGTGGAATCCCCTGGGGGTCAATACTTAAATCTTCCCATGGTAAGTAAAGTCTAATTAAAGTCCTAGCAGTTAGCTATTTATTTAAATAGTTTTGCTTGTAGGAGGGCTTTGAAGAACAAAAATTTCCAAGGGTATTTCAAGACAGTTCATATTTCCTTTGTCTTGAAGAGAATATGAATGAAATTTCTTTCATTTGTGTCTAGAACAAGTTGACCACTGGGGGACAAAACTCACAAAAGTGTGAGGTAAACTCTGATAAATGCGGTCCCTCCTGAGTTTTTTACCTCTTATACTTTTGCATGGTGAGCCTCCAGCAATTTTTCAATTACAATGAAGCTTTTCCTATTCTAGCAGCAGTTCCCACAGAAATTTCTCCCTTTGAGCTGTTATTTTATGCATTCACTTGTCAGATTTAGGGGAAGCGATCTGCCTTGCAATCTCATTTCTATTACAGATCTACAGTTGTTACTATGTTAGATTTTCAACTTTTGTTATTAGGATTAAATGAGTACTTTAAATTTCTCTCATATTAGATTAGAATTTCTAAGTCTATGAGTTCAGAAAAAAACAATGGATGGAAAGTTCTTCAATTGTTTTAGGGACTTTGTAGTGTTTTGAACGCCTGAAGACAAAATAGATTTGTAAATGTGAAAAATCACTTATTGAACCAACTTAAGAAATTTTAATAGCTGAGCATGATATTTTAAAAAGGATGCTGTGGTTTAGAATGATTGAATCATTTTCTAGGAAAAAAAAAATCTCAAGTCTCAACTTTTTCTTGTGGGATTTTGAACCAATCCAGCCTTGCTACACACACACACAATCCTACTTGTAAACCAGGGAAATGACTCTGATAATCTGTGTCAGTTTCTGGAACCCATATAGTCACAGAAGAGAAATGACTGCTGCAAGGTGCCCTTCTGTCTGTACATAAGCACATGTGCACATGTGTACACACACCACAATAAATAAGTAAATAAGCAAATTTTAAATTGTACTCATTGAGATTGGGGGATTAATTCATAAACCATTGACATTATTTGTAGTATTTACTTTTTTGTACCACCTTACAAAAAAAGTTTATAATATCCTCATTATGAAGAAAAGTAATAAGTGTTAATATTTGGCCCTGGTCTATTCTTCATGTGCCTCTTACTGTGTTTCCCTCTGAATTGTTGAATGCTAAACATAGGGAGAAGAAGGAAGAAGTCTTGTGTGGAGGAGTGATATAAACCTGCAGTCACAGAACTTTGGAGATAAAGGCAAGACCATCAATAGTTCAAGACCATCATTATGTATAACAGGTTAGAGGACAGCCTGCGATACCAAAGAATCTGTCATAAAAAATAAAGACAAAAAAGGAAAGAGAAACTATCTGTAGATAGATATATTAGGCATGAAGAGGATCAAAGCCCTAGGATGGACCACTGGCTCACAACATGGAGAACAGGCCACCATTCCAAGGTGCCAGCCATTTCCTGAGTGTTTACTAAGTCAATAAGGATAACTTTAGAGATGCTGAGGGGAAAGTGTGATTTAAACATCTTTTTTTTTTTGGAGAATTTAGATTTTTTATTAGTACATAGTACCATTTATACAAATTAGAAAATTATCTAACAGTTAATGATTATCTACACATATCTTTATTAATCATTATTGCTCCTGTTGTTTTTAAGTTGGATTAATAATAGAAATATATGTGCACAGCTGTGATCCTGCTGGCAAGATTTCAGATGGAGCTGAGGATTGTTCTGTTGGAGATTGGAAGAAAGAATGTCCTTTTGCTGTCAGTGCAGAGCACTTTGCTGCATTGTGCTTTTGATATGGGAAGCCAAAGTTGTAAATAAAGAAGTTTTGGAAAAGCAAACTATTAGATGGTTGCTTGATTACTTTTAATTCTGTATTTGAATGAATAAAGTACAAGCTTGAAAAAAAAGCATAATTAAAGAGAAAGTAGAAATAATAGGGAAGTCACTACAATTGTAACATTCATAGCCTGGTGAAGAAACATGCAAAGAAAATAATAATGTTAAGGTGACATCCAAAGAGATGAGATACAATTTGGAGCTCACTTTTGTACACCAGGGAATGTGGCAGAAGATTCTAGGCTGGTTCTGAAATATGATGAGACTCCTTTAATCATTATTTTTTCAACTTTGTATGAAACTATTCCAGGATTCTGTCCATAGGCTACTGGCCATGGCCTCTTTGGGAGTCTAGAGAAGTGCTCAGCAATCATCTTAGCTGTGGTTCACACCCAGGTGTAGCTTGCTGCTATATCTGGTATAGCAGGTATAGGTGCTGCTGTTTCTAGGGAAGCAAGCTTCATACTCTGCTGGTATCCATGTGGTGCTAATTCCATTAACAACTAACTGTACCAAAAGGTTGGTGGTATGGTCCCACTCAAGGATGCCATCTGTTGTAAAATGACTTTTGGCTTTCTTTGGGCCTGAAGTTTGGACTTGCCTGTGGCAGCTTTTATCTTTTAAAGATGACTTAAATGCTTACATTCATTTTATACTGTTTGGCTTATGTCCACTTCTACAGTGATCCCCACAGGCCAAACAGCTTTTTTACTTACAGAATGATACAGAAAACAGTCTCACCACAAATAAGCACAGTAAAAGAACTATGGAGTCATAATTGATTCCACTGAGATTTCAAGGATGTCTATAAACTATGCATGTGTGTAGAATTGTCACAGAAAATCTCATCAGTTGTGGAAGTCTAATTGGTAGTACAGAACAATAACTGTGGAAATTCACAAGGTCCCAGCTCTAAGACATGGGTATCATGCATGTGAACTGAGCCCAGCAAAGGTAGAGTCCCCCAAGTGCAGAAGAGAAAATGCCATACCTGAAGTTCTAAGATCTGATGTGATGTGTGACTTTCAAGGTTTTGATCATACTGGGATCTGTAATGCCTTTGCATCTTTGGAATAAGAATGGTTGCTTTATATCATTAAACAATCATATCTAGACACTAGAAAACTTGTTTTATTTTTTTATTTTATTTGACTGGGGTATAGATATAAGCAGTCTGCCTTGAATCCCAGATGTGTCTTGGAATACTCAGAGGATGTTGGAAAGGCTTACAGCCATTAGACTGGGTAGAATAAACATGGCATTGTGAGGAAGTTGGAAAATTTGGAGAAAGGGTAAGATGTCTTGGTTGAAGATGATTTGTATCTCTAAAACCCATGTGCTTGAAGCCTTGTTACTAGAGATCTGATGCTAAACTGGATAGAGCTTTCTGTTTTCAATTTTTGAGACCAGGACTCATTGTATTTCACACAATAGCTTTGAAATCTTCATCTTTTCACTAAAGCTTCCCAAATAGCTTATACGAGAGACATCTACCACCATACCTTGTCTGAGGTGGTGGACCTCATAAAATGAAGTTGAATTTAAATCTGTCTTTGTAAACAAATTAACACTGTTCCAGGGGAATATGTAAACTCTTATGAAGTTAGTTTTTGCTACAGTCGTAATGAGGCTAGGCACCTCTTCTAAATCTTTTTCTTTTGGTACCATGAAGTCATCTTTTGCACACTGCCATCCTTTTGATGGCACCATTTGCCAAAAATTATTCATTAACACTAAGCTGGTGATATTTCCATCTCTTAAATCTTAACTGTAAGCCAAACAAGCTTTTTTTCTGTATAGAGTACACAGCCTTGGGTTTTTGTTATAGCTGTAGAAAATGAACCCAAGCAAAAGACCTCTGTCTCATAAAATTTGACCAATTATGATACAGTTCAGAATGAACATTAAAGACTGTGACCAATTTTAAGATAAAAAAGAAACCTTGCTAGTGAAATTCTTAATACTCTAATCACATTTTTGACTCATAGTACTTAATACTCTAAATCACAATTTTAAGGCACAGTATGGATATTACTTAAAACTTGAGATGTATGTATAATCAGTTCTGTATTCTTCATATATTTATTCTAATGTATTGTAGCCTCTGGTTTTGACACAAAACTTGTCAATATAAGCCAACCAAAAGGTAATGGAAATCTCTGATTACCAATATGTGCATAATATCTGCTAATCTTATTCTTGTAAATGGACATATCTATCTTGTCATAGAATTTCTACTGCATGAAGAGACACCATGACCATGGCACCTCTTATAAAGATAAACATCTAATTGGGTGGGGCTAGCTTACAGTTCAAAGGTTTTGTCTGTTATTATCATTATCATGCATGATGGTGTGCAGGCAGACATGATTCTGCAGAAGGAGCTGAGAGTTCTATATCTTGAACCACAGGAAGCAGGTAGAAAGAGTGACACTGGGCCTGTTTTGAGGATTTGAAACCTCAGATCTACTCCTGTTGGCACATTTCCTTCAATAAGGCCACACCTACTTCAAAACGATACACCTTTTCTCTCTCTTTTTGTTTATTATTAATAAAGTCATTTTTCTATCCATGTATCCCCTTGTTCAAATTCCCTTCCCCTCCTGCCCTTACAAGTCACTCTACTCCCCGTCTGCTTCTGTCCTCTCAGGCAAAGACAGTAGGTCGCAACGTGGCTTAGTTCAACATCTACTCCAGGCAAATCCACTTCCCTCATGCCCATATCAAGACTGGCTCAAGTGTTCCTCTGGAGGGAATGGGCTCCAAAGTGCCAGTTCAAGGTGCTTCAGATCCCAAGCAGTTCAGTGTTTGTGGTTTGCAGCTTGGACATGCTTTGCTTTTTGTTTAAAGTCCACTAATGAGTGAATACATACCCTGCTTATCTTTCTGGGATGTGAAACTTTGCTCATTAGGATATTCTCCATATCCATCCATTTTCCTGCAAATTATAGAATATCATTGATTCTTACTGCTGAGTAGTACTCCATTGTGCAGATGTACTACAGCTTGTTAATCTATTACTCAGTTGAGGGGCAACTAGATTGTTTCTATTTCTTTTCCTCTTTCTTTTTTTTTATTATGAATAAGGTCACATTTTCTATCTGTGTATATCCTTATTCAAGGTCTCTTCCCCCACCCATCCCCTCCATTCACTCTTTCTTCTCCACATCTCCACATCTCCTCCCCATCATGGGCAGGAGGTCCCAAGGTCCCAGTATTGCTCAATTCAGCATCCACTCCTGGCAGATCCAGTTTCTTCACCCCAACATCAAAACTAGGTCAGGTGTTCCTCTAGAGGGAATGGGATCCAAGGTGCCATTCCTAGGTGTTTCAGATCTAAAGCTGTTCAGGGGTTGTGGTTTGCAGCTTGGACATGCTTTGCTTTTTGCTATTTTTGTTTAGAGTCCACTAATGAGTGAATACATTCCCTACTTGAGGATACACCTTTTAATAGTGCTACTCCTTATAAGCCTATAGGAACCATTTCAATTAAAGCCATCACATATCTCTACAACTTATTACCAGCCTCTGTGTCTCCTGTGAGATCTTAATAAAACACACAAAAAACATTGAACATTTTATTAACTGAGTCAATAGAAAACTTTTAAGTTGACTTTGTAATTAGAAATTTATCCTATCCATCAAATAAAAAAAAAAGGTTCTAAGTTCTTCTAATCTTCAAAAATGGTTGCTTATAATGTTTCTGACATCTGTCATTCTCTAAACCTTCCTTCGATGTTTTCATAGAGAGAAATTGCTTCCCTTGCATAGCTGAGTCCATATGGTCTCTGCTTAAATGTAAATTGCCCATTTATTTGCGTTTTTATTGCAGATTCCCATAATTATTATTTAATTAAATAATGATGAAAGATAATACATTGGTGAAATTATTAAAATAATTCTACTAAAAATCAGTCATAAAAACAACCTACCTGAAGCAGTGTCTGCAAACAGGAAATATATTAAAAAATATGATGTTATAAAAAATGAAGACTTTTCATTGTTATCCTGTTCTAAATCTTGAGATTTTAGATATTTTTCTTTTAAAATTTATAAGTTATATGTTTGGCACTAATATACTAATTTTTAATTTTGGTAGGTTTTCTGTGTGTATAATAAAATATGATCAGCTCTATTTCTCATGTCTCCATCCAACTCCATTCTTGTAGCACAAGCTCTTTCCAATTTTTTATTTTTAGAAACCACCAAGTAGGGGTGCTGTCTACAGAGCAAGTCCCAGCACACTCTGTAGCAGGCTCAGATAAAGTGTGCCTGTCACATTTTCCCCAGCTGCTGCTGAGGGAATTTGCATGGCTACACACCTCCACCTCCAACTGAGCAAACAGATAAGGACTGGAGTCCCTGAAGGACAGACTCAGACCTTGCAAGAGAGGTGACAGTAGGCACACAAGCCCGAGTGCCACAACTGACCAGGAGCCACCTAATCGAGAACCACTGAAGCCATGGGCAAACGTCAGTGCAAAAACATACATAATAATGCAAAGAACAACAAGGTAACTCCAGAAGAAAGTGGCAATCTTACAAATACAAGACCTGATCTGAGCAATGAAGAGGAAACAGAAGGAAGTAACACCAAAAATTCCTTTTTGATGATCATTGAAGCTCTCAAAGAAGATATGAAAAATAGCCTTAAAGAAATAGAAGAAAATACAAACAAAAAAATGGAAGAGATGAACAAATCTATGAAAGAAACATGCCAGGAACTAAAAGCTGAAATAGAAGCAATAAAAAAGGCACAAAATGAGGCAAAGATGGAAATAGAAAATCTGAAGAAAAAAGCTGGAACCACAGATACAAGCATATCAAGAGATGGAAGATAGAGTCTCTGAAGTGGAAGACTGAGTAGCTCAAATAGATATATCAGTCAAAGAAAATAGTAAAACAAAAAAAGCCATAACTCAAAATGTTTAGGAAAGCTGGAACACCATGAAAAGACCTAATTTGAGAATAATAGGAATAGAAGAAGGAGAAGAAAACCGCTCAAAGGCAGAGATAATAATTTCAATAAAATCATAGAAGAAAACTTCCCTAACCTGAAGAAGGAAATGCCTATAAAGATACAAGAAGCTTACAGAACACCAAATAGATATGACCCCAAAAACAAGTCAGTGCACCACATTATAATCAAGCCACAAAACATACAAAACAAAGAAAAAATTTTAAGTGCTGCAAAAGAAAACGGCCAAATCACATACAAAGGAAGACCCATTAGAATAAAGTCTGACTATGCAATGGAAACGATGAAAGTTAGAAGGGCTTGGTCAGAAGTTACACAGACTCTAAAAGAGCATGGCTGCCAAAATAGAATACTATACCTTGCAAAATTATCAATCACCATAAATGGAGCAAACAAGGTATTTTACTACAAAGTCAGACTGAAAGAATATCTATCTGCCAATCCAGCACTACAGAGAGTATTAGAGGGAAAACTCCAACTTAAGGACCCCAGAAACACCCACGAAAGCACAAACAATCAATAATTCCACAGAAGAATACTCCAGAGAAAGGAAATACAAACAAGTTACCAACAAAAATGGCAGGAAATATCAATCAATGGTCACTAATTTCCCTTAATGTCAATTGTCTCAACTCTCCTCTAAAACGCCACACACTAACAAGATGGATACAACAACAGAAGCCATCCTTCTGTTGCCTACAAGAAACACACCTCAACCGCAAAGACAGACACAGGCTTAGAATAAAGGGTTGGTAAAAGGTTTTCCAATCAAATGGTCCTAAGAAACAAGCAGGGGTTAAAATCCTAATATCTTACAAAGTAGACTTTAAGCTAAAAGCAATTAAAAGGGACCAAAAGGTCACTACTTATTCATCACAGGAAAAATTCTTCAAGAGGAGATTTCAATCTTAAATATTTATGCCCCTAATATAAGGGCACCTAGTTATGTAAAAGAAACACTGCTAAAGCTCAAACCCCACATCAATTCTTACACCTTAATAGTGGGAAACTTCAATACCCCACTTTCAACCCTGGATAGATCAACCAGACAGAGTCTCAACAGAGAAATAAGGAGTCTAAAAGAGGTTATGATGCAAATGGATTTCATAGATATCTACAGAAGCTTCCACCCAAACTCAAAGGAATATACATATTTCTCAGCTTCTCGTGGAACTTTCTCCAAAACTGACCACATAATTGGCCATAAAGCAAATATCAACAGATACAAAAAAAAATGGAAATAATCCCTTGTAACATATGGGACCACCAGGGCCTAAAGTTAGAGTTCAACAGCATCAAAACCCAAAGAAAGCCTACCATCTCATGGAAACTAAACTTCAATCAGCTGAACCATCTCTGGGTCAAGGAAGAAATTAAGAAAGAAATCAAAGTCTTCCTAGAATTTAATGAAAATGAATCCACAATGTATCCAAATTTGTGGGACACAATGAAAGCAGTCTTAAGAGGAAAATTCATAGTGCTAGATGACTATATGAAAAAACTAGAGAAATCCCACACTAGAGACCTGAAAGCCTTAGAACGATTAGAAGCGAACTCACATAGAATGAGTAGACGGCAGGAAATAATCAAACTTAGAGCTGAAATCAATACAATTGAAACAAAAAGAACAATACACAGTATCAATGAATCTAAGAGTTGGTTCTTTTAGAAAGTCAACAGGATAGATAAACCCTTAGCCAAACTAATCAAAAAATATAGAGAGAGTGTTTAAATCCACAAAATCAGAAATGAAAAAGGGGACATAACAACAGACCCCCAGGAAACACAGAGAATTAACAGATCATATTTTGAAAATCTGTATTCCACAAAAATGGAAAACCTAGAAGAAATGGACAGCTTCCTGGACAGGTACCATCTACCAAAATTAAATGAAGATCAGATTAATTACCTAAAAAGGCCTATAACCCTTAAGGAAATTGAAGCTGTCACTAAAAACCTCCCCAAAAATAAAACCTTGGTCCAGATGGTTTTTATGCCGAATTCTACCAGACATTCAAAGAAGAATTACTACCTTTACTTCTCAAACTATTTCACACAGTAGAAACTGAAGGAATATTGCCAAATTCTTTTTATGAGGACAAAATTACCCTAATATCCAAGCCACTCAAAGACACAACAAAGAAGGAGAATTACAGACCAATTTCCCTCATGAATATTGATGCGAAAATTCTTAACAAAATTTTGGCAAACCGTATACAACAATGTATAAAAGATATCATCCACCATGTCCAAGTAGGCTTCATCCCAGAAAGGCAGGGCTGGTTTAACATACGAAAAACTGTAAATGTTATCCATCATTTAAACAAACTTAAGGAACAAAACCTCATGATCACATCTTTAGATGCTGAAAAAGCCTTTGACAAAATCCAACACTCCTCTATGATTAAAGCCCTGGAGAGATCAGGAATACAGGAAGAATACCTAAGTATAATAAAGGTGATTTACAAGTATCCGACAGTCAGTATCAAACTTAATGGAGAAAAACTCAAAGCAATCCCACTAAAATCAGGAACTAGACAAGGATGTCCTCTCTCCCCTTATCTATTCAATATAGTTCTCAAAGTTTTAGCTAAAGCAATAAGGGAACAAAAATAGATTAAGGGGATACAAATTGAAAAAGAAGAAGTGAAGCTATCTCTATTTGCAGATGATATAATTATACACATAAGTGACCCACAAAATTCTGTCAAAGAACTGATACAGCTGATAAACACCTTCAGCAATGTAGGGTTAGGGTTGGGGTTAGTTTTCGGGTTAGGGTTAGGGTTAGGGAAGCAGGATACAAATTTAACTCAAAGAAATCGGTAGCCCTTGTATTCACTAAAGATAAAAGAGCTGAAAAAGAAATAAGGGAAACATTACCCTTCATAATAGCTGCAAATAGTATTAAATACCTTGGAGTAACTATAACCAAAGAAGTAATAGACCTAGTTAACAAAAATTTTAAATCACTGAAGAAAGAAGTTGAAGAGGATATCAGAAAATGGAAAGCTCTCCCATCTTCCTGGATTGGTAGGATCAACATAGTAAAAATGGCAATTCTACCAAAGGCAATCTACAGATTCAATGCACTGTTCATCAAAATCCCAACACAATAATTTAAAGAACAATACTCAATTTCATTTGGAATAATAGGAAAGCCAGGATTGCCAAAACAATTTTACTCAACAACAGAACTTCTGGAGGTATCACCATCCCTGATTTCAAGTTATACTATAGAGCTACAGTAATAAAAACAGCCTGGTACTGGCATAAAAACAGACTTGTAGACCAATGGAATAGAATGGAGGATCCAGACGTTAACCCAAAAATCTATGAACATCTTCTCTTTGACAAAGAGGCCCAAAACATTCAATGGAAAAAGATAGTATATTTAACAAATGGGGTTGGCATAGCTGGATGGAAATGTGTAGAAAAATGCAAATAGATCCGATTTTTTCACCCTGCACAAAACTCAAATCCAAGTGGATCAAAGACCTCAACTTAAACCCAGCCACTTTGATCTTGATAGAAAAGAAAGTGGGAAATACACTTCTAGGAATTGGCACAGGCGACCACTTCCTAAATATTACACCAGTGGCACAAACACTAAGACCAACAATCAATAAGTGGGATCTCCTGAAGCTAGGAAGCTTCTGCAAAGCCAAGGACAGTGTCAATGGGACAAAACAACAGCCTACACAATGGGAAAAGATTTTCACCAACCCTACAAATGATAGAGGACTTATCTCTAAGGTATATAAAGAGCTCAAGAATCTAGAGCCCAAACTCTTGAATAACCCAATCAAAAAATGGGGTACAGATCTAAAAAGGTAATTCTCAGCAGAGGAACTACGAATAGCTGAAAGGCACCTGAAAAAGTGCTCTTCATCTTTAGCCATCAGAGAAATGCAAATCAAAACAACTTTGAGATACCACCTAACACCTGTTAGATTGGCTAAGAAAAAAGGCACAGATGACAGCCTATGTTGGAGAGGATGTGGAACAAGGGGATCACTCCTCCATTGTTGGTGGGATTGTAAGCTTGTTCAGCCACTTAGGAATGCAATATGGCGGTTTCTCAGATTATTGAGAATCATTCTACCCAAGGACCCAGCAATACCACTTCTGGGTGTATACCCTAAAGAGGCACATTCACATACCAAAGGTATTAGCTCAACTATGTTCATAGCAGCATTATTTGTAATAGCAAGAACCTGGAAACAACCTAGATGTCCCTCAACTGAAGAATGGATTAACAAACTGTGGTACATCTACACAATGGAATACTACTCAGAA
>PVIH01009865.1:0-63819 GCA_004025045.1 Sigmodon hispidus | reverse complement strand
GAAAAGGATATCCTAAAATTTGCAGGCAAATGGATGGATTTGGAGAATATCCTCCTGAGCGAGGTATCACAACTCAGAAAGATAATCAGGGGTTGTACTCACTCATTAGTGGTCTCTAAACAAACAAACAAGAAAAAAAGCCAAGCATGCCCAAGCTGCAAACCACAACCACTGAACAGCTTGGGATCAGAAACACCCTGGATTGACCCTTTGGATCCTATTCCAACTATAGGAACACCTGACTCACTCTTAGGGAGGGTGTATAAAACTGGATTTGCCAAGAGTGGAGTCTGAACTAAGCATTATTAGGTCAGTGGGACCATAAGACTATGTGTCTCCTGCCCAGGGAGGGGATGGGGAGTTGTGGAGAAGAATAAATGACCTGATTTGGCGGGAAGGGACCTTGAAGAAGGATATACACGGACGGAAAACAAAATTCAGAGGAAAAGCTGCACACAAAGTAAATATATGTATAGCAATCTTATTTGCATTATCACCCTTGATAAGTCATGCTTATGATTTTTATCTTCTTTATAGTTACTGTTAACTTATCAGTATTTTAAATTCATTTTCCTGTTTTTTTTGATAAATACAAAATAAGTAAATAAGAAGGAAAAAAAAGAAATATGGGTGGTTGCAACTTGGAAAAAAAAAAAAAAAAAAAAAAAAAAGAAACCACCCAGTCTATGTAGTGATGCCAATACATGCATGGGTGTGGAATCATCCACTAGAGTATGTGGTCCAACAAGTGTTTATATCCTCAACATAATAATTCACTTTCTCAACAGCTCTCATTGCCAACAGGCCCTCATTATGAGGTGGACAAACTTAAATTCAATGCTTTTATCCCAAGTTTGCCAATTCTACTTAAAAACTTTTTTCATGACACCCAAAGAATATGAATTTCAGATTAATTTTTTGTTCCTTTTGATGAATACTTGGCATATAACTGTTGGAATCTTTCCGTGTTTGAATGTTGTAACAGCAGATTTCTATCCTTGCCTGTTCACCCTGCTTATCTCAGACCCTTCATGTTCAACTTTCTGTATTAACTGGTTAGTTAAATGTTAAGAACATTGATGTACCATAATGAATGATCCAGAAATTCGGAAGTTGCTTTATCAGTAGCTCAAGAGAGACTAAGGACTTCTTAAACTGAAGGTAGACATTGTCATCATCTACGTAATGCTTTTCAGCAAGCATAAACCTTGTCTCTCTCCTGCTTTTTGTAACCTTGACGTAAGCAACACTGTCCCATGGTGTTCTCACTGCCATGATGGTTTGAAGGCTCAGAATCTGTGATCAAAGCTGCATATTCCTCCTTCAAGTTTATTTATGTCAGATATTTGTAACAGTGACAGGAAGTGTGACTAATACAGGCTTGCTTATTTGATTCTAATTCCAGCAATGAAAAGAAAAAGGACTACATACTGAGAAAACTAAAAAATATTTTTTAGAAAGTAAAAAAAAACACACCAATTATATCTTCTATAGGAAGGATTGTGACAGTGATATGGACTAAAATTTATTGGTCATCTAGTAAATACGCAGTTTCTGCTGTTGGCTCTAAGAATATTCTATATTTTCAACATTTTTTCAAGGTAACTATTACTGTCTTCTTTTGACACTGGAAAGTAATCTAAGCTTCATGGGGTCTACCTCATTGACTGAAGTCTTACAGCCTTAAACAGAAAAATTTACCTTAAGATTATTTTTTAAGTAATTTTTTTGTGTAAAACTGTGCTATTGTCATATCTTCAATAATAATATTATCAAAACTTCTCTCTTGTCATGAAAAATTTATCTGAGCCATTCACATAGTCACATATTTTCTGAAAGGCAGATATTTTTTCTAGTAAAGGAATAATCATTATTTTTATTTTTATATTGTATTTATATTTTTTTAGAATTTAATTTGCATATGAGTTTTTGATAATATTAAACTCAATCTACTCTTTTCTGATTCACCTTTATACACTTCTAACTTTGTAATTTTTAAAATTTTTCAAGATCAATTTGTGCTGTCCAAATATTTATGAATGCATGGGCTATGAACTAAGATAAAACTACCTATGTCTTTCCCAGCAGTTACAAATAGCTCAGCAGCTTAGGGTGGCATTGTGTGCTTCTTCACATCTCTGTACTGAGATTTGTTCTAGATTGGCACTACATAGGTTTTGTACATGATGGTAGAACTACTGTGAGCTTCTATGTACTGCTGTTCTACTGTGGCCCCAAGATGTTTCTTTGTGGTCATCCATGACCTTAGATTGTTAGACTTCTTCAGCTCCTTCTTTTAAAATAATCTATGAGCCAAAGGGATACATATGTGTATATACATATATATATATGTTCCCTTTAGGACTGAGTATTTCACAGTCTCTTATTCACTGTACCTTGATCAGTTGGAGGTCACTGTATTAATCACCATCTACTGCAAATAGAAGCTTCTCAGAAGAAGGTAAAAAGATGCACTGATCTGTTTGTATAACCAACCAGAAACATCAAGAGTTGGTGATGTGGAATATCTTTCTGTATGCTGTGAGTATTATTGGTCAATAAATGGATTGTTTCATCCTATTGCAAGGCATTTTAGAAGCAGGTGAGAAATTTGAGCATAGATAAAGGGGAAGGAGGGCATTGTCACCCAAGAAACAAGATATAAAGCAATAAGTAAGCCACAGACCATGTGGCAAGACAGACAAATAGAAATGGGTTGACTTAAGATCCAAGAGTTATCTAGCAATATGCCTGAGCCATACATCAAATATCATGTAAATAATATAACTGTCTGAGTCATTTTGGGATCTAAATAGAAGTGGGTGGGTCCAGTTTATGGAGCTTAGCCAGGCCAAAACCTGATACTACAAGTTGGTTTAATACTCTGTCACCTTAACAATATTTATTCATCTCAGAAAACCTGAGGAATTTGAAGGGGAATCATGCATGTAAACAGTCTTACAACATGCAGTTTATTCCAATCACATTTTAATAGTTTCAACTGTAATATTTTGAATTATAATCACAATTATCATTCAAATGTTTGGAACATTGAGCTAGAGATTCTACTCACATCTGGAATACATCTGGTTAAAGTATGCCACAGATTCTATTAAATGTAGATCTACTAGCTTGAAATCATATCCTATATTTAGAAATACATTTACAGCAAACAATTTTACACATATAACCAAAAAGATATAAAATAAAATAATTAAGGAATATTGATAATAACATACCTTTCTTGCTAAAGAGTTGTAAAATTATTCTCTTTGATAAGAATAAAACATTTTCTGAAACATTTTAGAATGTAAACTGGATAAACATGCTCATATCATTCTTTTATCCAATTTTTATAAGACTTCATCCAACTTCAAAAATTTTCGGTATATGCAATTTACCTCAAAAATTCTGCCTTATTTATTTTCTTCCTTCCTTTTTCCCTCTCACCTTTTTCTTCCTTTCTTTCCTTTTTTTTCTTTTCTCTTTTTATTCCTTCCTTACCTTTGTTTCTGTTTGTTTGTTTTGGTGGAATATCTCTCTACATAGTATTAGTTATTCTAGAACTCACCATGTACAACAGGCTTCCCTGTAATTCATAAAGATCTACTTGCTTCTGCCTCCTGAGTGTTGGACTTAAAGATATGCTACATCACAAATTTTTATTTTCTTTGAACTGACCATTACCCCCTTAATGGGTACAAAGAAGATGAATAGTACTTACAGATGGCAAACTGATAGAACTATAAACCAGTATGGTAATGGGGAGAAATAAAAGGATAGAAGAGCTTGTACATATAAAATTTACTGATGAACTAATTTGATTCAAGTTCAGAATATAAGAGACATCTATGTAAAGTATGTATCCAATAAGAAGCACTAAAAGTCACCCTTTACACAATTATAAATACAGTAAGGACAAGTTTTCACCAAGAAAATGAATTTTGTGAGCTTTCATATAATTCTGGAGTCTGTAGGCTGTCTTGTAGTGATGCCTACTGAAGATACTGAAATGTTAGCTTAGATGTAGGATGGAAGTCTCTATGGGTCATCATCGCATGTGAGATCTAAAGAGCTAGAACAAAGAAGGTCATAGTTAAGATGCTCAGGCAAGGTTATTGTCTAGTATGACTCTTCAGGCAACATCTGTTAAGTGAAAAAAAAAGAATGAACCTCATAAGCAAATCATGCATTAAAACTAACTTATTAAAAACAATACATAATGAATGAGAGCCAAGTATGAAAAGTCATTACAAAAAGTAAATATATCTCAAATCTTGGCTAGTGCTACCATGTAGTTATTATAGTACTAGAGACACCATTTAGTCCTAAGTTCTTGTCAGTTATATTTTCTACTTATTTATGACAAATAAACATTCAAAGACAAAATATTTCCTAAATATTCTATCAATGTCTTTGAAGAGTTTCATTTTAGCTCTCTAGTAGACAGACAGTATATATTTAGATTGAGGACTACATTTGCACATTTTTGTTATCCACAGAATTTAACACAATCATTTGGGCATTGTACATTTTGAATAGACAATGAAGAAATTGGTGTATAAACATATACTTACTGAATATATTGTTAAGTAATGATCTTTAGAGAAAAAGAATATTTCCGTGTAAGGCTAATTAACTGACTAGTAGTGGAAAATAAATGTGGACATAATATTTGTAGTTGACAGAGAACATACTTTGTATTCCATGGTTAAAAAGAATCAGGTTTTATGGTTTCAGAGGTCTGGAGTTTGAGGGCCAAACACAGAACTTCAGAAAAAAAGGCACCATCTGAAGTCCAGAGACAATTTAAAAGAACAAATTAGAACCAAGTATTTATGAAAAATGCCACCTTGAAATTAATTAGATGTTGTGGAAATTTAAACAGTGTTCAAAAAAATTACCTGGCCTGTGAATTAAATTAGAAATTATTTGTTTATTTATTTATTATTATTGCTATTATTATTTTACAGTTATCCACACAATCCCTCTATTCTGGTTTAAAATTTATCAGGACATGACAGGGACCTGTCTAAGGGAGCACTGGGAGGAAGGATGGTTCAATTTAAAACAAGTAAGTTTCCTTCTCAGAATTCTCCTGCCCTTACGGCCATATCTATGAACTGATGTAAGGATTGTTCAGCCTGCCTTCTTAGGTCCGGAGTCAGAAAGACATACACATTTATTCTATTACTCTTCTTTTTCTTCTATTTCATCCTGAAATAGGATGGAGTCTACATATCCTTTTAAGTCATTCAATTAGTGTTTTGGGCTGCTTTGTTGTTTTTCTAGAGTTCCATCTCTCATCCTATGAAGTCCTGCTGGCATGTGGATGATGTCTGTATATGCTTACTGTCTGCATTTCCTTCCTTAGTGTATTTGTGAGATTTAACTGCTCTGCATTGTTTTTTTTTTTAAAACTCTAATATATTAGCCTCATGCTTTAGTGAAAATTGTTATTTTATTAATGTGACAGAGAAGCTAAACAGAGTATTCTGTTTATATCAGTCTCATATGATAGCTCTGCCATGACTTTCCAAGATCTGGTAATTCTTTTCTTTTTTTTAATTGCCTTTAAATTCTTTAATTGTCAGAGAAAAGAAACACATTCCTCAAGCCCTTGACAGAGTCCATAAGATGCCAATGAATTGGTTACTAAAGGTTTTCATACTTGGACATGTGTGAAAAGTGGTAATAAAACAATAAATTAAAATTTAATATGCTATTTAATTAGTATTAATTATATATCAGTTTCATGTAACACACAGTTTCTGGAAAGCAAAGATTTTATACTCTCAGGCCTAAAAGATTAAGCAGCAGGCTGGCTGCAAAGGTAATCAATACAAACACAGTATACTTGCTGGTGAGCACCTGTGGCAACCAGGCTCCAGAAACATTCAAGTGAATGAGTAGAAAATCAAGAAGGAGAAGATTCTTAGATTGAACATGGTTGCCAAGCAACCAAAGCAACATATATTGCCAGAATGACTCTGTGACTGAACTTGGCCTCTCTGGGTAATGTTTTGTGATTTTGTTTATTTCTTTATTTCTTTCTTTATTTATTTTTCACAGTATGTGCTTGACCATCTTCAATGACACCTGTCTTGCACATGTCTGGAAAGGCTCCATCTTGCATCTTGTTCAGTATGGTTGCTTAACAAAAAAAAACTTATTCTTCAACTAATTTATATCTTCCTCTATTTTATTTTATTTCTTTTACATCTCTGCTCAGGATGAGTAAAACACAGGGTATTAACAAAGTTGAGAGGAACCACAATAGCTGTGGGCTTACATGTAATGTAGACCACTGTCCTCCACCTTGCCATAAAACCATAGTCCTTGAACCAGCAGCAATGGCTGCCACTTGTTCAGAGTTGAGCATCCCTGTCAGTGTCTTACTAGTTTAGAATATGCTTTTAAATAAATCAAGGCATAATTATGATATATATGAAAGCTTTCAAAGAATATTTATTTTCTGGGCCCTTTTAAAGTATGTCCTTCCTTGAGTCAAAAACAAAGAAACCAAACCAAGGTACAAGTCTGCTTCTAGTTTGCAATGTTAAAGTGATAGAAGAGTCTCAGCGCTGTTGTATTGTAAACTCTGGCCATGAAAACTTCAATACCAGTTGCTGTAACAAGTAGAAAAATATGAATCTTAACTCTAAAGTTAATTTAGAGACAAAGAAGGGCTTGGAATATAAACTACTATTCAGAGTCGTTTACATAAATTCAACTTATTGATGGTTACACTGAGCATGAGCAGTGGCTCTAGGAGATATATCACATATTCAAAATATTCCAAGGTATGAGTTGGAGGAACTTTCTCTCTCCTAAGAAGCACATTGGATCTGAGCTGAGATACAGGTGAATCTGGTGGCCAAGGCCTTTTATTGTAGTGCTGCTGATAAAGAGGTGCATTTCTCCAGCCCAGACACTTTCCCTAGGCTGTTAGTCACTTCATCTCAATGAGGATTCTGCAAATGATGCCAACAGGTCAGGAGAAAGGTTATTTTTCATGGCTCTGTATCCATGACTTCAAATAATTTATCAGACTACATGCTATTTCTAGCCTTTAAAACAGAAGAACCTAGTAAAAGTAAGAGCTCGTTACAAAGGTAAAATGAGATGTTGTGTTTGAAGAATCTTATGGGTTCTGGAGAATTATATATTTTATAATAACTATACATGCTTTAAGATAGAGTAATTAATCATATTCTTTTTGTATTATTTCTCTTGAAATATGTCTATAGCAACTGTTCTATTAAGAAACCTAACTGAAGCATTTGCTAACAAAGCAAAGGTCTTAAATTATCCTTCATATATCTCAGCTACAAAGCTTAGGAGGAACGATTTGATCCCTCGTGTTATTTTCCATTACAAAAAATACATTCATATTGCCTACAATATAAGTTAAATCTTCTTCAGTTTTTTAGGGCTAAGAATTGATTACAGTGTAAGTAGTTAGTTTTGCCATGAGATATAAAGATCAGCAGAAGAGAAATAAGGGAACCATATGAGTAAAGAGGTTGATAATAGAGATGATGCCGTAAAACCATTGACCATAAACAGAATACTATAATTTAATCTTGATGGGAAATTCTTAAAATCATGATGGAAGAAGCAGTGAGAATATTTGGCCACATGCCAAAAATGTAGGCGGACTCTAGAACCTAGGAAAGATAAGGAAAGGGGGTTCTTCTAGATCTTCTAGGAGGAATATAGCTCTAAATATATCCCAGTTGTAGCTGGTAAAATTGATTGTGAGGTATTAAATTCCAAGTGTATAATATAATAAATGTGTCTTGAACAATGCCATGAAAATTAGATACTTAGAACCTAATCAGGGAGCAATTAAGTGAGGAGTTATGGCAAGCATTTTCCATCCAGTACCAGGATGAATGAGATTTCTAAAATACCATGCTAGATGTCAATTATAATATTGTATTGTTAATATTACTGCTCCTTCTTTGTAAGTCTTCGTCTATCAAACTCATACTGTTGCCTCAGATCCCGATAAATTAGCATCTCTGCTGAAGTGTTTTTCTTTACAGCAGGCAGAACTGATTGTATGCTTCATTAGAATACTGCCTCCTCATTAAATCTTTGAATGTCTTTGAGTTTAAGGACCTTCTTTAACGTATTTGACAGTCCAATGTGCAGCATATTTGATAACTTAGGACACAGAGACATGTGATAAATAAATGATTATTTATTTTAACATGTAGGTGTCAACTAAAATGGACATTCTTTTATAATTATTTCAAACCTCCTGCAGCACCAGCACTCTTAATATAGTATTTTTCCATGTTCTACATCTATGCCTTATTTTCACATCAGCAACTTATACAAACTTTCATTGTCCAATATTATCCAAATTAAGAACCTGTTTGGAGGCCAGCCTGGTCTACATAAGAGTTCTAGGCCAGCCAAAACTACTTAGTAAGGAGTACTTAGTAAGACTTATCTAAAAACCAGCAAACAAACAATAACAACATGAGAATCTATTTTAATTAGTCTCAAAATACACCCTGCTACTTCAAGGAAACACAGGTGCAGATACCCAATAAGTACCTGAAAAAATTAAGAAACTCCACATGGATTGCGTATTTACGTATTAGAAGAAATACCATGTTGCTATCACAGACAGGCAAGCAGAATGCAAGAGGGTATATATTTTAGTCTTCTTTGTTTCCACAACATTAGTAACCTCTACTAAGCGGAGAACAGCTGTTACACTGACAGTCTGCAGTATATTTTGGGCAAGTAGGGCAGAAGGGTGACTAATGTGCACTGTAATGGCATTATAAGTGACTCACTGGAGTGCAATTATCAGTAGAATTGCCACACGCCTGGTTTATGATTAGGTTAATCCAGTCTTTAGTTGATTTCACTCTGTGTCTTCCTCTGGCAAGCTTGAACATTTTGTTATCTTGCCTGGGGACTCCAGTTGTTGACTTTATTTCTCGATGTCCCTTGTCTAAATTTCATGTTACTTTTGCTTCAAGTTTCTAATTTCTTTGGTTTGTGTTTGACCCCAGAGATCAGTTTGCAAACTAAATCACCATGCAAAATTCAAGCAATGCGAAATATCCAAGTTATCATATAATGTACCACCCAGAATTTTCTCTAGAGAATTTGTTGTTTTCTCTCACTGCTTTTTTTTTTTTTTAATCCTGGTTTTATGTTGTCATTAGGATATTGTGGAATGAGATAGCATTGCTTTTTGCACATCAGAGAGCACGACCCAGGGACAAATCATAGGTGTCCCTCAATTCAAAATTGGCCACTTTGAGCATCCTATTGCTATAATCTAACATTACAAATACAACCAACACTCGCAAAATCTATTTCTTAATCTTTCCATTCCTATATGAAAAAAAAACTCCAAAACACAACATCCCAATTTTCCTTTCTTGCAACATAATTTTGTGTAAAATAATTTTAATGAATTTTTAATGGTTCAGGTAGAATCTTTTTTTTTTAGATTTAACATTGTACATTATCACATGGTCCTTATCACTAGTTGTTCATGTCTTGCACAACTCCCTTTGAAATGCAGGCAGAACCTATCACCTGATCTTCATCAGGAGGATAGGGTGATTAGAATAGCCTTTAGAGTTTCTCCTTAATTCTTTGATAAAGAAAGTGATCCTCACAGAGAAAATCCCATAAGGCAAAGGATTATGAGGGTTTGCTCCTTCCTGAGAGTGATCCACCAGTGATTTACAAAATCAACTGGATCCCAGGCTTGACATTACAAGGACTCAATATTGCTATTGTGTTTGTGCACAGAAAAGTGTGTTTTCCCTATTGAGACTCTAGATAAGAATTCAGTGGGCCAAACTTTTTCTTCAGTTGGTGAGAATGTAATCATAAAATTCAGTTAATCTGTGCCAAGGATTATGAACAAAAGCAAAGAGGAAGATATGTGCTTTTATTAGAAGTTCTGACTTCATGGCAATTTGTGAAGATCAATATAGCAATAATCAAAGGTTCTGCAACTCAGCTACTTTGGCTTTTTTCTGTCATCATTCATATATGTGACATATACACATCAGTATATATTATACATTATTTAAATAGTCAGATTACTTTTCTGCAAATTTGAATATTAAGTAACTCTTTGTTGTATCATTATGTTTACTATTATGGAGAATAATGATACTATAAAATTTTCATGATTATTAAATCATATAATATATGAAGACATATATATGTGTGCTTTAAACACCTTAAGTTTATAGTAAACATTAAAATTTACCTTTCTTCCTTTTGCAAGCTGTCATTGTGCTGCTCTGCTACTGTCTGACTGTGTTTGCTTTGTTTCCTGTCACCTTGTACCGCCTAGGCTTCCCCAGTCTTTATTGTCTCTTCCCCCCCTTAGCCTTTTTTCCTCTTTCCCTGTCTCTGTTCTTCCTCTCTTCTTTCCCTTCCTAGTTTCTTCTTTCCTTTCTTATTTTTTTGACATTTTCTTTCCATAGTGCACTTTACATTTATCTCCATATATCCATGCCTTCCCTTTATTTTATTCCAGCTTGTGACTCACTTACCTGAGAAAAATTACTTTTCACCCATCATACTGTCAGTCTTTATTCCCATGTACTTAGAATTCATTCAGTAAAATGTAAACTGAGAATAATGAAGATTTTTTTTATCATTTTAAAGGAAAGAACATATTTATATAAATATGTATACATCTCTACAATTATACTCATACTTGCTCATGAAATGTAGTTTTACTCTCTGAGGTTTTTTTTGTCATCTAATTTTATGATTATTGCACTGTAGTGCAGAGGTGATGCTGAACAAAGGCTTTATATAGGTGAAATTTCTCTCACATTCTGTTTCTATACACCAATGTATCACCACTATTGTTAAGTCCAACATTTTATAAATACTTCACTTTCTCACTATTTTATAGTTGTGCAGATGAAGTTTGATCTATTCTACTTACATTTTTTTTTTAAAAAAAAATGAACTTAGAAAAGATGCCAAGAGGATTTTTTTCACTGGCAATGAAAAGTATAAGAAGTATTTTCATTATTGCTGTCTACCTACAGTGTTCTTACATATACATTCACACTAAAAAAGCCAGTGATTTATAGAATAGCGTATAGTTTATTTCTTTGCTACTTAAATGAGTTTTTTTGGTATGTAAAACAGGTAAAGTCAAGCTTGTTAAATATAGTGAATCTAAATTACAAGGGAATAAATATATCATTTATAGGATTGAAATGCTTCAATGAACCATTATAGAAGAAATGCCAGTTTCATGAATATTCACAAATCAGTTATGTACTTTGTAATGTGACAATTAGAACTTAATGAAACATTAATACTTATGATAATCAATTAGACATTTTTCCTCTGTTCCTCAAGTGTATCAACTACTATACATTTTATGAGATTAGATTCATACAATGCAGTTGGTAAAGTCTTTGTTACATAGAAAGATTATCTTTGGAGGAAAAAACAGATGTATATTTTTTAAATTTTTTGTCTCACTGGCATTTTTAGAATCATATTTTATATTCTTGGGTATCTTCCCTTTTGTGACAATCTGTTGCACACTGTCTTAGTGCTCTTTGATTCATAAATTTTGTACATGTGCATGCACTAAACAGAATGGCTGTGGAGCAGTGACAAGGGAGAAGATGTTCTACTACATGCTCCATTGTTCCCAGGAGCCTTGTCAGGATTCTCTGTGATTCTACAGCCTGGAATCTGGTTATCTATCTTTTCTTGGTTTATAAATGTGCAAATAACAAGTCATGTTTTAAAATAAATATTCTGTATTGTTTTTTACTGCTTCAGTTATTTTCTATTTTTTTCATTATTTAGAGAATACTTTATTAGTTTTTGTAATCAAACCCACGTAGATAAGACCTTACATATTTAATACAGTGTGTTACCCCTGTACAAATTTTCTACTTGTATCAAAGGATATGAATACATTTGAAAAAGCAAGCAAAAATTATGGCTCACTCTCAATCAAGCAGAGGAATATAAAATGACATCTAGCTCAGTTTCTACCTGAGGCAGACTAGTCTAGAGGACAGTATCATAACCTTATAACCACTTTGCTTGGGCTATGTTTATACCCATTTTAAAAACTCATGTGCTGGACAACCAGAGACATTTATCTACACATATTAGATGTAAGAGCATATTCCAAGAAAACATACCCCAAAGTCAATCCACTGTAGAAATTATGGATCTTTTAATAGCTGGCATAATAGACTTCAAACAAAAACTAATAATGAGCAATATGGAAGAACACAATATACTCACCAAAGGAAAAAGGAAACTGTTACAAGTCTCAACATTTATGAACCAAACAAAAAAGAACCCAGGATTAT
This sequence comes from Sigmodon hispidus, assembly GCA_004025045.1. Classification (NCBI taxonomy): domain Eukaryota; kingdom Metazoa; phylum Chordata; class Mammalia; order Rodentia; family Cricetidae; genus Sigmodon; species Sigmodon hispidus. Next base: position 51,460 of record PVIH01009865.1, on the reverse strand, counting down.
AAAAGAAGCACTACTGCAACTTAAATTCTATACTGCCCTTTACACAGTGATAGTGATGGACTTCAATACCACTCTTACCAATAAACAGATCATCTAGGCAAAAGCTGGAGATAACAGGCATTACAAACAAAATGTACCTAACAGGTATTTACATAAAACTTCATCCAAATACCAAGAAATACACTATTATCTCACATTTCATGAAACATTTTTCCAAAGTTGGTCATACATTTTGACACAAACCAAGTCAGAATAGATACAGGAAAATTGAAAACAAACAAACAAGCAATAAAAAACCCCACAAAACCATTCTGCAGTCTATTTGGCCACCATAAATTAAAGCTGGATATCAACCATAAACTCATGGACCCTGAAAAATTCTCTACTGAATAAAAACTGGGTCCAGGCAAAAATCAAGCAATAGGTATTTTTAAAAATGGAATGAAAATGACAGCACATCATAGCTAATATTTCAGCATGCCTTGAAGTTGGTTCTAAGAGGGAGCTTCATAGCACTAAGTGCCTAAAATAAATAAAAATGGAGAGACCTAATATTAGTAACTTGAGAGCAAATATAAAAACTCTAGAATAAAAAGGAGAAATCATACCCAAAAATAGTATATGTCAAGACACAATCAAATCAGAGCTTAAATCAATGAGAGAAACAAAAAACTACAAAGAATCAAGGAAACAAAAAGTCATTTTGTTGAGAAAAAAATCAGTAAAATTGACAAATAAATATCCAAATTAATTAAAAAACAGAGAGACTAACTAAATTAACAAAACCAAAAATGAAAAGGAGGACATAACAACAGAACTGTGGAAATTCAGAAAAGCATAAATCTCTACCAAACTGTCAAACCTAAAAAAAAAAGGGTAACTTTTAAATATATTACCTACTCAAGTTAAATTAATAGCTGGTACGCAACTTAAACAAAATTAAATCCCTAAAAAGACAGAAGTTTTAATCAAGAGTCTCAAAACAATAACAAAAATTGGCCAGGGCCAGATGGTATTAGCAGAATTCTGCCAAACTTTCAAAGAAGAATGAAAACCAAACCTCCTCAAATTATTCTTCAAAATAGAAACACGGGGAACACTTTCTAATTTTTTTTATGAGACCACTGTTATGCTGATAACATAAATCATCCAGACTTAACAAAGAAAGAAATCAGAGACCAATTCATTTATGAATATAGATTTTAAAAATTCCTGTAAGCCAAATCCATGACAACATCAAAAACAACCCCCAAGATCAAGTAGGCTTCATTGAAGAGACTCATGGATGGTCCAACCTCCATAAGTTGATAAATGTATTCCACCAAATAAACAGACTAAAAGACAAAAACCATATGTTCATCTCATTTGATGTAGAATAGAAGACCGGGTGTTAGGAAAACCTTCAAGAACTCACAGGATATCCCTGCCCTGGCTAGGTCTCCAACCAATAGTGAAGATGTTGCCTAAGCAGGACTGCTCCCATAATCAAATGAATAGCCACCCTAAGGGCCGTCCCAGAACTTACATCCAGCAATGAATAGAGGTAGAGCCAGGGATACATGGCTGAGCACTGGGTGAGTCCCTGTTCCAGCCCATAGTGGGGGAAGAGACTCTATATGAGTAAGAGGATAGAGATTATGAGGAAAATTCCTGCAGCGATGCCTGGCTAGAGATCTGTGGAGCTCACTGAATGAAGAACAGCCACAGGGAACCATCAGGTATAGAAACTAGGCCCTCCAAGGGTAGGCAGCTATCCACTGACATGGGCAGTATGTAGAATCTCGAGGGGAGGGATCAGACTGTGTTTCTATGTGTGGACTGGCATTTCAGAGCCCATTCCCTCCAGAGGAACTCCTAACTCAGTCTTGATATTAGGATGAGGAAATCAGACTTGCCTGGAGTGTATGCTGAGTTGATCAACCTTGGGACCTCTTGCCCTTTCTGGGGATGAGGGAGGCTGAAGGTTGAATGGGAGGAGTCAAGAGTGGGGAGGGAGATGGAACAAGGGGATACATGGATAAAAAAGACTTCATTCTATAAAAATAAATAAATTTAAAACAATACCTTTGACAACTCCCATTCATGATAAAAGTCCTTGAAAAACTAGGAATACAAGGCATATGCCTCAAATTAAAAGAAGCAGTTTACAGCAAGGTATAAATACACATCAGACAGAAGACAGCATCTTTCACAACTATTTAAACTAGGGGGCTGCAAGTTGAAGAATGCAAATAAATTCATATTTATCACCCCGCACAAAACTCAACTTCAAATGAATCAAAGACCTCAATATAAACCTCTATACACTGAATATGATAGAAAAGAAAAGGAGGAATAGCTCTGAACTCAGTGGCAAAGGAAAAGACTTTCTGAACAGTGCACTGTTAGCACAGGCACTAAAATCAACTATTAATAAATGGGACCCCATGAAATCGAAAAGTTTAGCCTGGCCAAGGATACTATCATTAAAACAAAGCAGCAGGCTACACAATGAGAAAAGATTTTAAGCAAACTATATATGCAATGGGCAGCATATATATATATATATATATATATATATATATATATGTTGCTCAAGATGCTGAATATAAAAAACACATGGTTATTAAAAGTGGAACACAGACCTGCACACAGAATTCTCTTATTTAAAAATTAAAAGAATTAAATTGATTTTACATAACAACCAGGTTCCCCTCTCCCCACTCCTCCCACTCCTTCCTGTTCCCCTGACTTCCAACCTTCCATTTCTTCCTCCATAAATGTAAGGCCTTGCAAGTGGAGGCAGCAAAGCCTGGAACATTCAGTTTAGTCAGGTCCAAGAATCCCTCACTTCCACATCAAGGATGTATAAGGTGTCTCCTATATGTAATGAGCTCCAAAAATTGAGCTCATGCACCAGAGACAGATCTTGATTCCACTTCCAGGGACCCCTTGAACAGACTAAGCTACACAACTGTCTCTCAAATGTAGAGGGCCTAGTCTGGTCCCATGCAGGCTTCACATCTGTCAGTTGAAAGTTGATGAGTTTTCACTAGCTTGGTTCAGTTATCTCAAACAGATAATTCTCAAAAGAGGACATGAAAATGACTAAGAAACACTTAAAGAAATGTTTAAGTTTCTTGATAATCAGAAAACTGCCAATCAAAAATACTTTGATATTTCATCTTACAGCAATGAGAATGGCCAAGATCAATTAGACAAATGATAACCTATACTGGTGAGGATGTAGAGCAAAGGGAATACTTATCCATTGCTAGTGGTTGCAAAATTGTGCAACCTCTATGAAAATCAGTATGGCAGCTTCTCAGGTATCTGGGAATAGATATACCTTAAGATACAGCTGATTCACCCAAAGAATAATTCATGCTACTACAGAGACATCTGCTTAGCTATGTTTTTTGCTGCTCTAATGATAATAGCCAGACATTGAAAACAGTCTAGATATCTACCCACAGGTGAATGGATAGAGAAGATGTAATAATGCATTTACACAATAAACTATTATTCAGCTGTTTTAAAGTGAAATAAGGAAATTAAGAGATAAGTGGATGCAACTATAAACACAGTCCTGGGGTAGGTAACTGTTTTGGGTAATTTTGTGTCAACTTAAAATGATCTAAAGACATAAGAAAGGAAGGAGCCCCATTTAAAAAAATGCCTCCCTGAAATCCAGCTATAATAAAAAATAAAATATACTTAAAATTTTGCTATTAGATATATTGTTTTATGTTTTCATACATCTATATATTTTGGTCATATTCATCCATTACTCTCTCTTGCAAACCCTCTTACTTGTGAGATCTTCTTCCTTTCCCAGTACCCCTTCTACTTTTATGTCTTTAAGTTTTAATGATATATTTATTTGCTTACCGAAACAGGAACATGAAGTTATTTCCTGAGAAACTTACTAGTAGCTACACCAAAAAAGAAATATTTCTCCTGTCTTCAGCAAATATTAACTGCCAATAATTTCTTAGGAAGTGATAGGGTCACTTAGGAAGTGATAGCCCTTCAGTCACAACAGAAAATAGATGGGCTTAGTCATTTATTTTTTTTCATTCATCTCAATTAATCTTGCCATTTAATAAGCTTATTTATTTATTTATTTATTTATTTATTTATTTATTTATTTATTCTGATTACTCATATTCTCCACACATTCTTATATCCCTTCCACCACTTTCAACCTTCCTCCATTCTAAAATTATTTCTCCCCATATTCATGCTCTCCTCCTTTGTTTTGAGATCCTTCAAGTTTATGCAGGGACATTTGTCTGGCCATAGTTTTGAAAATATCTGTCAGGGTCTGATGATCTCAGCAGAACCTAAGAAACTAAAGATGATGAATGATTATTTTTCTCCCAGAATTATTAAGTTATTATTATAATAGTTACAAAGCTTGTAATTATTATCAGAAGGGAGTGGTAGGACTACATGAAGCACTTCTCAATTTTTGAGAAAACAATTAGAAAATATATATTTTAATGCTATGAGGTTATCATTTTAGCTTTTAACTTTCTAAATATTTATCTCTATGAAACATTGACAATAGAAAGTTGGATGCAATATTTGCAATAAAATTTATTAAAATATTCCTTGTTTCATTACAAATATTTATGGCAGCAACTCTTTTGGGTAGCAAATTAACTTTTACATTAGAGACTTTCCCTCCAATTATATTATAAAATATCTAAAGTATTTGCTAATTAACAAATGACCTTAATAATTATCAGCACCATGGTATAAGTTCTTTTATCATTTAATAACCAATGCATCTACACAAAAATAATTATTCTAATATTTATGTGGATACTATTGTATCAATCATCAATAATGCTCCAAAACATTTTCATTGCACTTCATAAAAATATATTTTCAAAAATGTAGGCAACCTACTCCTTTAATACTAACTTACATTTTGAATGTATTTGTCAAACAGTTTTATGGAAATGGGAGTCATCCCTGCACTGCTCTGCATAGAAATAATGCATTCAAAACCATTTGCTTTCAATCTGGCTGTAGTTTATAGTCATCTGGGAAGTTTAAAAAATAACATAGATGCCCAGATTCTACCTAGGAGCTCTCATTTGATTGCTGTGGTGAGTTTTAGGTATAAGTAATATATTAATCAATAGTTGGTTCTATGTGCAACTTAGGTTGTGGACTATAGTCTATATATTTAACAAGATCTCCTGTGCAAGTTGGGACCATAGCGAGGAGGGAACAAGGGAAAGTAGGAAAAGAACATGAGGGAATGGGATGGTGGTTTTGGGAGAGGGACAGAGGGAGATCACTGATATAAGTATCTTCATAGAGGGAGTATTTGTGTGATTAGAGAGAAACCCGGTGCTAGGGAATCACCCAAGAACACACAAAAATAACCCCATGTATGAAACCAAGCAATAGTAGAGAGGGTACCTAAATTGGCTTTCCCCTATATTCACATTGATGACCACCCTAATTGTCAATATAGAACCTTCATCCAGCAGCTGTCAGAAGCAAATGCAGAGATCTACAGCTAAGCAATTGGTTGAGCTCCCAGTCTAGTTGAAGAGAGGGAGGAGAGATTATATGAGTAAAGTGATCAAAATCATGATGAGTAAATGCAGAAAGAAAGCTAACTAGAGCTATTGGGAGCTCCTTAACTCTGAATTGACAGCTGGGGATCCTGCATGGGACTGAACTAGGGCCTCTGGATGTGGGTAACAGTCAAAATAGCATGGACAGATTGCGCGGCCTCTGGCAATGAGACAAGAATTTATTTCTAGTACATGAACTGGCTTCTTGGAGCCCATTTCCAACAGAAGAACATCTTGCTCTGCTTCGGTACTGGGAGAAAGGGCTTGGTCCTACCTTAACTGGATATGCCAGATAGTGTTGACTCACCCTGGGAGTTCTCACCCTCTCTGAGGAATGGATGGGGGCTGGGTTGGGGAAAGCTAGTGGATGACTGGCAAGGTCGGAGGGAGGAGGAACAGTGGGAAATATTTAAAAATTCTAACTTAAATAAAAATTAAAAAAGACTTTAAAAAATTCTATATCATCAATAATGCTCCAAAACATGTTCATTGCACTTCATAAAAATATATTTTCAAAAATGTAGGCAACCTACTCCTTCATGTAGGTACCATCTTCACATTATGGTAAATAAAGAATATACATTCTGGAATCACATTACAAATAAAATTGTCTTATTTTTAATATTTTATTTTACTAATATATTTCTTTCAGTGTTTAATAAATTCTCCATTGTACAGTGAAAAAAATAAAGATTTATCTTTACCCTCATGGTAGTTTGATTAAGTTTCACTGTATAAGATTAGTTAGACTTGACACATTTACAAATCAAGAAACACACTGATCTATTAAGAAGGTTTAAATATCTCAAAAATTAAGTCAAAATGCAAAGAACTACCATAGCTTTTCATGCTACCTTAACACATCAAAACAGACTACAAACTCAAGTCAAATGGTTTGGATTCCACACAATTGCTGTCAGTGGACCAAAGGTAATCACAAATTGTTAGTTTTTTTTTTCTAGATACATATGTCCTCATTCCTTCCCTCAATCCCACTTTTCTCACCTGATTCTCCCATTCTTCTCCCCCACTACATTCCACCCATTAGACTCATTCTATTTCCTGTTTTCAGGGAGATCTATATGTCCCTCTTAGTCTCTTCCTCTACACATAACTTGTCTGAGTCTATTATTGTGGTATTGTTATCACTAATTTAATAGCTAATTTAATCCATATATAAATGGACATATAACATATTTATCTTTTTGAATATGAGTAACTTCACTCAAGATTATTTATTTTTCTAGTTCCAATTATTTGCCTGCAAGTTTCATGACATCATTTTTTAAATAGATGAGGGATACTCTAATGCGTAAATATACTTCATTTTTATCTTGGTAGGATGAAATAGCCACTAGGTATGTGCCCAAAAGTGTTAGAGTTGCATCTTGAGGCAGATTTATTCTCATCTTTCTGTTGAACCTTTATACTTATTTCTACAGTGGATGTACAAATGTGCATTCACACCAGCAATGAAAGAATGTTCCCTTTGCTTCACATCCTGTCTAGCGTGAGCTGTCACTTGTGTTTTTGATCTTGTCATTTTGATTGGCATAAGATAGAATGCCAGAGTAGTTTTTGATTTCTGTTGTCATGAGGGATAAAGATGCTGATCATTTTATAAGTGTTTCTCAGTCAGTTTAGTTTCTTCTATTAATAACTCTATGTTTTGCTGGAAAATTGTGTTCTGGGACCAGGATCCCTCTGTGGTGCTTGACCCCAGACACTCCTTGGCAGACAGGACTAGGGTTTGGCTGTGAGTGGCTAGGCTATTAGTTCTCTATTGTAGGATTTCTCTAGGTTTTTCATATAGGCATCTAGTGCTATGATTTTCCTCTTAAGACTGCTTTCATTGTGTCCCACAAGTTTGGGTACATTGTGGATTCACTTTCATTAAATTCTAGAAAGATTTTATTTCTTTCTTAATTTCTTCCCTTACACAGAGGTGGTTCAAATGAGTGATGTTTAGTTTCCATGAGTTGTTTGGATTTCTGTGATTTTGGATGTTGTTGAACTCTAACTTTAGGCCCCAGTGATCCAATATAATACAAGGGATTATTTCAAGTTTTTTGTATCTATTCATATTTGCTTTATTACCAAATATGTGGTCAATTTAGAGAAAGTTCCATGTGGTGCTGAGAAATATGTATATTCCTTAGCATTTGGGTGGAAGCTTTTGTATATATCTATTAAATCCATTTCCATCACAACCTCTTGTAGATTCACTCCTTAGTACTCTCTTGAGTCTCGGTCTGGTTGATCTATCCAGGGGTGAAAGTGCAGTATTGATGTCACCCACTAGTAGGGTGTGAAAACTGATGTGGTATTTGTGCTTTAGTAGTGTTTCTTTTTCATAGGTAGGTGCCCTTATATTAGGGGCATAAATATTCAGGATTGAAATCTCCTCTTAACCAATCGTTCCTGTGATGAATAAGTAATGTCCATCTTGGTTCCTTTTAATTGCTTTTAGCTTAAAGTCTACTTTGTTAGATGTTAGGATGACAACCCCAGCTTGTTTCTTAGGGCCATTTGATTGGAAAATCTTTTCCCAACCCTTTATTCTGAGCCTGTGTTTGCCTTTGTGGTTGAGGTATGTTTCTTGTATGCAGCAAAAAAAAAAAATGGCTTCTGTTTTTGTATCCATTTTGTTAGTGTGTGCCTTTTTATAAGTGAGTTTAGTCAACTTACCTCCTATTCAGCTATGTATTGGGAGTCTTTAGGTAGTCCAATATGCATTACTGTTTCCAATATTTTTCAATAGTGTAATGTTTAGTACTCAATTACATTGTTTTTAAAGGTACATTTAAATAATATTTTCAGTTAAAATATATCCATAATCACATATTCTAAAATGAACCTACGTACTGCTCTATTACTTGCAGGGAGTTTTTCTCATTGCTGTTAAAGTATCTCTTTCCACAAGTGACACCTCCACAAGAGAAACTGTGGTATATTTTTGCTCAAACCAGCAAAGAATGATGATCCATTTCTGAAACAGGACAGAACTTGCTTTCTCTGTCTTTTGACTGAGGATGCTTCTCATACCAGCCCTTTAAATCTTAAATGTGAGTGGAGGAAGAAGCTATGATCTAACAGAGATGGATGATTGGTGTCTGCACTGACTATTTATATGTTTTGCTTTTGGTGTCTAAAGCTGTGCAGGCCTGGAAACAAATGAATCATTTGTTCTCTGTGATAGATTGATTCTAGTCCTGCCCCTACCCCAATGTGATTTCAAAGAGGTGCTGATATCAGCTTGTGATGAACAACCCCTGTTCACAGTCACTTGATATCTGAATCTAGTTCTTAGGCTCTCTCCCAGGCCTTCCTTAGGAGAACTAAGTGAACAGCAATTTCGGTGATTTGATTTCAAAGCATTAATATAAGAAAGTAAACAACAATAAAACTCTTATAATCTATGTTGCAAATCTGTTGGGGCCTAGCAGACACTCCACAAGGCATTTCAGACTATTAACACCTTCAATTTAAAGTGGTATCCCACACTAAGTAGAAAGGTATCCCACACTGAAAATTGAACTTTTTTGCTGGTTCACACCTGAATTTTTAATTTTCTGCCACACAGTAAAATGGGGGCATAGACAGTTATAGATGTTACATAAGTTGTCTTTAAAACTCACAGATGGACTAGAGATATAGTTCTTCTGGAAAAGTATTTGCCATTCAAGAATGGGACATGACTACTCCCTATGACTCATATACAAAAGCTAACATGGTAGATCATACTTATAATGTCTGTGCCAGAGAGATAGAGACAGGCAAATTCCTATGCTCACTAGCATGCCAATCCAATGTGCTTGGTTATTTCTAGATAGAGGCAGACCATATCTCAAAAATAAGGTAAATGGCACCTGAGTAATGACACGAAAGGTTGTACACACACACACACACACACACACACACACACACACACACACACACACAGAGAGAGAGAGAGAGAGAGAGAGAGAGAGAGAGAGAGAGAGAGAAAGAGACAGAGACAGAGAGACAGAGAGAGAGAACTACACAAATGATAAAATATGATATCATCTTCCTCATAAAGAATACAACCTTCAGATCATTAAATTTTTAAAATTTTGTAGATAATATTGGACACTGAATAGGTTTATGAGTTATTTTCAACCATCTGGCATGTAATGCCTTAGAGCATCCAGAATACTTCCCATTCATTACTCTTCAAGTAAAATTAATGTACCATCAGTGTAATGGATGAATGTCATTCTTAACAGAATGTCAGACAACTAAAGACTTTTTAGAGTATGGGTCACAGAGAGTAGGAACTTGATAGAACCTTGAGGCATGGAAGTGAATTTTACTCCTTTTTCTTATAGAAATGAAATGCTGTATTCTTTTTTATTTTTATTACCAAGTTAAGGAAAAGTACATTTACCCTAACTGGGGCCACATACAACTGTCCTTAGCTGCAGGGACAGGCTCCAGTAAATACAGCACAGCTTTCATAGTGAGTGTGATTGGTGCTACCCTTATGTAAATTTGTAATCTTTATTTGTATTTTTGTATTTTCTTTATTTGTAAGTTTACAATCTTTATTTTCTCTAAGCCATCTGATTTTTTCTTTAAATTTGTTCTGCTTTGCTTATGAAACAAACAAAAACATGGTAGATTTTGGGCACTGGAAAATCTGAACCTAGAAAATTAATTTAAAGTAGGTAATAAAATGAATTAATATAAATATTATTTTTGAAAAAAAAAACTTAGGCCAATCAGATTATGCTGTGCTACTCCATTAGAGAACATAGAGAGAAGAAGCAGATATATAAAAAAGACTCGGATAAAGGGGCTAGAAGATGGCTCAGGTGTCATAAAGCCAGCATCAAACAAGCATGAACATCTTGCCTTGGATGCTCAGCACCACAGAATGAGTTGGCTGTGACAGTCTATGCTTATCACCCAAAGGTAGATTCCATTGAGTTCAGTGAGAGACTGTGCCTCAAAACAGAAGGTGAAAAGCATGTGAAGAAGAAACCTGATGTTGACCCCTGACCTTCAAACCCTCATTCACAAAGATATACAGAGAGAATTTATGGTATTTGAATAAAGTCATAAATCAGAGGTAAGCTATAGTTAAAAGAAAGTGAGAATCTTAAAGGAGAAATGTACAAAAAAATACATGAAGCTAAAATCCACATAAAAGTTTAATGCTGGGAAAGATTGGGAAAACATGGGTGACATGTTCTGCCTCAAGAACATAGCCTGGCTTTACTGAAGGTCCTTGTCTAGGTGTTTGGCTTTTCTGGAGGTTCCAGTGCATTTGTATATAAATAGTATACAGCTTGGACTCTTTAGTATTTTTTGATGTAACTAAAGTGAGCCTTCTCTTCCTTGCAACCAGAGGATGCAGAAGCAAAAAGATTCCTTAAGAGTTGGGCACATTTCCTGGCGTGCATTGATTTATATGCTTTGGGGAGGGGAAGGATTGTTCTTACCTTGCTTGAGTTTCATAATCTTACATTTGTAAAAATTTACATTATAAAAAATGCTGTTTCAACTTGTAAAAACAAAACAAAACAAAACAAAACAAAAAAACCCTGAACCTACTGTCATTCTTTGAAGGATGGCAGTCTATATCCAAGATAGAATATTGGATATAATTTAATGTTTCTAGTGAGGCTAGAATTTGACAAAGAATTTCCTACAATAAAGATTTTTACTTGTGAAGTCAGCAATGACTAAGAAAACAGCTGCAGTATATTCACAAACTCAGACATGTATTATCTTAGGTACATTTCTATTGCTGTGAGGAGAAACCATGACAAAGGCAACATATAAAGAAAAGCATTTAATTAGGTCTTGCACACAGTTCCCGAGGGTGACTCAATGACCATGATAGGTGTGAACAAAGCATCAGGCTATAATGAAACTAGAACAATAGCTGAGAACTTGTATCTTATTCACAGGCAGGGAGCAAATAAACTGCACCTGGCACGAGTCCTTGATTCCTTTACTAGCCTATTCCTAGTAAAAAAGCTCCTCCAAGTCCCTATTCTTCCCCAGACAGTTCCACCAACTAGTAAAGCATTCATATATATGAGCCTACAGACTCTGTTCATATTAGAAACCACCATACAACTAAAAAGAACTCAGAAGCCATTTATAATGGCTTTCATAAGACCAGAATTCATTGGTAACCTTGACTAGTTTAAGATTGGAATTTTCTCTCACTATCTAGTCTTCCTACTCTTTCAAGTAGTTTCAAATTTATTTTGGAAAATATTTGTGAAGTATCAGTTATATAAAGTTGTGGAGGAATTAATTATTTATTTATTTATTTTTGACTTTTTTTTAATTTAAAAAAATTCCATGCTAACCATAGTTCCCCTTCTCTGCTCTCCTCCCACTCACCCCAACTTAGCCCCAAAATTCTGCAAAGGCCTCCTATGTCGAATCAATGAAGTCTGGAATATCAAGTTGAGGCAGGACCAAGCCCCTCCCGACTGTATCAAGGCTGAATAAGACATCCCTCTCTAGGGAAGGGCTTCTAAAAAGACAGTTCATGCACTAGAAATAAACTCTGGTGCCACTGTCAGAGGCCACACAAGCTGCCCAAGCCACACAACTGTCATTCACATTCAGAGGGCCTAGTTCAGTACTATGCATATTCCCCAGCTGTCAGTCCTGAATCAGTGAGCTCCCAGTAGCTCAGGCCAGCTGTCTCTATGGGTTTCAACATCATGATCTCGAAATCCTTATTCCTATAATCTCTCCCTTCTCTCTTTGGCTGAACTGGGAGATCACTCAAGTGTTAGCTATAGAACTGTGCATTTACTTTCATCAATTGCTGCATGAAAGTTTTATGATGTCAATTGGGGTGGTCATTAATTTGATTACAGGGGAAGGCAAGTTCAAGCACCCTCTACACTTTTGCTTGGAGTCTTAGCTGGGGTTACCCTTGTAGATTTCTGGGATTTTTCCTAATCCCAGGTTTCTCATTAACCCCCAAATGGCTTCATCTGTCAAGATACCTAGTTCATTGTTCTCCCTCTCTGTCCCTCCCCCACTTTACCTTCCTGTTCTCTCATGTGTTCTTCCCACCTCCAATTACTCCCTCCAATGCTCCCAATTGAGTCAGGAAATTTTATCTATTTTCTCTTCCCATGAAGATCCATAAACATATCTCTGAGCGTCCCCCTTGTTATCTAGTTTTTATGGGGCTGTGGATTGTAGCCTGGTTATCCATTGTGTTATATCTAATACCTACTTATGAGTGAATACATACCGTGTTTGTCTTTCTGAGTCTGAGTTATCTCACTCAGAATGACTTTTTGTGTGTTCCATTCATTTGCCTTCAAATTTTAAGATATCATTTTTTATTGCTGTTTAATACTCCATTGTGTATATGTATCACACTTTTTTTTACCCATCTTTAGTTGTGGGGCCTATAGGTTTTATCCAGGTTATGGCTACTACAAATAATGTTTCTATGAACATGACTGAGCAAATCTCCTTGTAGCAGTAATGTGCAGCTTTTGGTTATATGCCAAAGAGTAGAATTGCTGGATCGTGAAGTAGACTGGTTCCCAGTTATCTGAGAAACTGGGAACCAATAAATAAATTCCAAACTAGCTGTTCAATTTTACATTCCCACCAGTAATTGAGCACTTTTCCCCTTACTCCACATCTCCTCCAGTATAGCCTCTCATCAGTGCTTCTGATCTTAGGTTTAAGATGGTATCTCTGGGTTGTTTTGATTTGCATTTTTCTCATAGATAAGATGTTTAGCAAATTTTTAGTGTCTGTCACCCATGTAAGAATCTTCTGTTGAGAATTCTCTGTTTAGATCTGTACCTAATTTTTAAATTGAAATAATTGGGGCTTTCTGTTGAATGATTTCTTGAGTTCTTTATATATTTTTGAGGTAAGCCTATGTTCAGATGTAGAATTGTTGAAGATCTATTACCATTCTGTAGGCTGTTGTTTCTTCTTTTTGATCATGTCTTTTGTCTTACAGAAGCTTCTCATTTTTAAGAGGTCCCATTTATTAGTTGTTGCTATCAGTGTCTGTGCTACTAGTGTTACATTTAGTAATTGGTCTCACGTGCCAATGTGTTCAAGGCTATTTCCCACTTTCTTACGGATCAAGTTCAGTGTAACTGGATTTATGTGAGGTTTTGATTTACTTGAACTTGAGGTATTTTTGTAGAATGATAGATGTGGAATTATTTGCATTCTTCTACATGCCACCATCCAGTTAGGACCACATCACTTGTTGAAGACGCTTTCTTTTTTCCATTGCATAATTTTGGCTTCTTTGTCAAAAATTAGATGTTCCTAGGTATGTGGATTAATGTCAGAGTCTTCAGTTTGATTTCATTTGTCCATGTTTCTGTTTTTATGTCAATACCAAGCTATTTATATATAATCGACCTTGAATTCAGGGATGGTGATGCCTCCAGAAGTTCTTTTATTGAACAAGAAACAAGGTTGATTTGGTGATCCTAGCTTTTTGTTATTCCATATAGAGTTTAATATTTTTTTTCTGAGGTCTGTCACCAATTGTATTGGTATATTGATGGGAGTTAAATTGAATCTGTAAATTGACTTTGGTAAGATTGCTAATTTTACTATTTTGATTCTACCTATCCAAGAGCATGATAGATCTTTTGATTTTCTGATATATTCTTCAGTTTCTTTCTTTAAAGAAGTAAAGTCATTGTCAAATGACCTTTTCACTTTTTTGGTTAGAGTTTTTGTGGCTATTATATAGAGTGATTTTTTTTCCCTAATGTCTTTTTTGGTCTGTTTATTATGGGTAATAAGAAGGACTACTAATTCTTTTGAATTAATCATGTATCCTGCCACAATGCTGAAGGCATTTATCATCTGTAGAAGTTCTCTGAAAGAATTTTTGGGGTTAATTATGTTTACAATCATATCATCTGCAAATACAGAAATTTTGTCTTCTTTTCCAATTTGTATTCACTTGATCTCCTTTTGTTGTGTTATTGCTCTAGCTAGAACTTTGAGTACTATATTGAATAGATATGGAGAGAGTAGACAGTCTTGTCTTATTTATTATTTTAGTGGAATTGCCTGGAGTTTCCCTCCATTTAGTTAGATGTTGGCTATCAGATTTCTGTATATTGCCATTGCATTTTCCCCATGATCTCCCCAAGACCTGTATCATAAAGGTAAGGAGTTTATTTCATCAAAGATTTTTTGAGCATCTAATGAAATGACCATGTGATTTGTTTCTTTCAGGTTATTTGTATGGTGGTTGACACTGACATATTTTCATATGTTTAACAATCCCTGCATTTCTGGGATGAAGCCTACTTGATCATGAGTGATAATTTTTATGATATATTCTTGGACATATCTAGTATTTTATTAAGTATTTGTATATAAATGTTCATGAGGGAGATTGGTCTATAATTTTCTTTCTTTGTTACATCTCTGTGTGGTTGGGGATTTAGGGTGATGGTAGCCTTATAAAAAGAGTTTGGTAATTGGTCCTTCTGTTTCTATTATGTGAAAAAATTTGAGGAGTATGAGATTTAGTTGTTCCTTGAAATTCTGATAGAATTCTATACTGAAACTAACTGAACCTGGGTTTTTTCTTTGGTTGAAAGATTTTTAATAGCTGATTTTATTTCTTTATGGGTTATAGGTCTATGTAAGTCATTTATCTGGTCTTGATTTATTTTTTGTCAGTAGTACTTATCCAGAAAACTCTCCATTTCTTTTAGGTTTTCCAACTCTTTGGAGTATAGTTTTTGAAATATGACCTGATAATTCTTAGGATTTCTTCATTGTCCATTGTTATGACCCCTTTATTAGTTTTGACTTTTGTTAATTTGAATTTTCTCTCACTGTCTTTGATTGGAATAGATAAGGGTTTGCCTATGTTGTTGATTTTCTCAAAGAACCAAATCTTTGTTTTATTGATTGTTTGTATTCTTCTTTCTGTTTCAGTTTTGTTGATTTTAGCCCCAAGTTTGACTATTTCTTGTCTTCTACTCCTGGGTAGGTTTGCTTCTTTTTGTTCTATAGTTTCAGGTGTGCTGCTAAGTTGCTTGTGTGACATTTATCCAAATTTTATAGGTAGGCATTTAGTGATATGAACTTTTATCTTTGCATTACTTTCATTGTGTTCCATTAGTTTAAGTATGTCATGGATTCACTTTTTTGGAATTATAGAAAACCTTTAATCTTTATTTCTTGCTTGAAACAGAGGTGGTTCAGTTGGAAGTTTTTAAGTTTCCATGAGTTTCTAGGACATTTGTAGTTTGTGTTGTTGACTGCTAACTTTAGGTCTTGGTAGTCCAATAAAATGCAAGGGATTCTTCCCATTTTTTATATCTCTTTATAATAATTTATGACAACATATTGAACAGTTTTAGAGATGGTTTCATGGGGCACTCAGAAGAATGTATATTCTTTTGTGTTTGGGTAGAAAGTTCTGTATATATCTATTAAGTCAATTTGAGTCACAACATCTGTTAGACCACTTATTTCTTTGTTTTGTCAGGCATACCTGTCCATTAGTGAGAATGGGGTGTTTAGGTTTCCCACTATTAGTTTGTGGAGTTTGATTTGCAACTTATACTTTAGTAATATTTCTTTGACATATGTGGGTGCCCTTGTATTTGGGGCATAAATATTTAGGGTTGAGATTTTTATCTTGATGAATTTTTCTTGAAATGAATATGTAATTTCCTTTCCATTCTATTTTGCTTAATTATAGTTTGAAGTATATTTTTTTATATATTAGGATAGCTTTACAAACTTGCTTCTTAAGTCCATTTCATTAGAAAGTCTTTTTCCAAACTCTTAACATGGAGGTAATGACTCTCTTTAAAGCTGAGTTGTATTTCTTGTATGCAGAAGAACCATATTTTTGTATCCATTCTTTTAGCCTATGTTTTTTCATAGGGGAATTGAGTCTATTGATATTAAGGGATATTAACGACCAGTGATTGTTAATTCTTATAATTTTTTGGTGGTAGTTTGTGTGTGTGTGTGTGTGTGTTGTGTATTTGTGTGCATGTCTCTTTTTTAGGATTTTCTGTTGTGATGTTATCTATTGCTTATGTTTTCATGGGTGCATCTAACTTCCTTAGGTTGCAGTTTTTCTTCTAGTACATCTGTAGAGCTGATTTGTAGATAGGTATTGTTTAAATCTAGTTTTATCATGGAATATCTTTATTTACTTTGTCTATGATTATTGAGAATTTTGCTGGTTATAGTAGTCAGGGCTGGCATTTGTGGACTTTTAGTGTCTGTATAATGTCTGTCCATGACCTTCTTGCCTTTATAGTCTCCATTGAGAAGTCAAGTGTTATTCTGATAGGTCTGCCTTTATATGTTATCTGTCCTTTTTCATTTGCAGTGCTCAATAGGCTTTCTGTATTCTGTATGTTTAGTGGTTTTACTGTTATGTGGTCAGTGGATTTTGGTGGCTTGTAATCTATTTGGTTTTGGTGTTCTATAAGCTTCTTGTATCTTCATAGGCATTTTTTAATTAGGTTGGGAAAGTTTTCTTCTATGATTTTGTTGATTATATTTTCTGTGTCATTATGCTGATATTTTTCTCCTTCTTTTCTTCATATTTCCCTTACATTTGGTCTTTTTATGATATCCCAAACATTTTGAATGTTTTGTGTTATGACTGTTTGTCTTTAGTGTTATATTTGACTGACAAATCTATTTCCTCTATTGTATCCTCTAAGCCAAAGATTTTTTTCTTCCATCTCTTTCATTCTATTGGTTATGCTTTTTATCTATTGTTCCTGTTTGTTTACTCAGATTTTTCATTTCCAGCATTATTTTTGTGTGTGTCTTCTTTATGGCTTTTATCTTAATTTTCAGGTTTTGAACTGTTTTCTTTATCTGTTTGATTACTTTTTCCTGGCTTGTTTTTTAATTTAAAAAGTAATTTATTGATTTTTAATTTTTTGTTTGTCCTTTCTTTATTTCCTTAAGAGAGTTTTTCATTTCTTTTTTAATTTTATCTTTAAAGGCTTCTGTTATCTGCATAAAGTTATTCTAAGGATTGTTTTCTTCTGCTTCTTCTACATTAGAATGCATAGGTCTTGCTCTTATAGAACCACTAGGTTCTGCTGGTACCATGTTGTTTTTTATGCTGTTAAATGTATTCTGCTGTTAAATGTATTCTTGCACTGGCATCTACTCATCTTTTCCTCTAACTGGTACAAAAATTGTCTTGTTTTAGGGAACTGTTCTTGCTCCAGTAGGTGCTTTTGGTGTAATAAGTGCTCTCTTGAGATGGAGCCTACAAGCAAACATGTGTCTTAGTAAGCTCCAGAGGTTGGGAGATCTGTAGGCTTAGGAAATGCAATGGGAGTTATAGGCTACAGGGTCTGATGAGAGGTGGTGGTGGGCGGGTCTGGCAACAGGGGTCCTGCCTACTGGTCTGGAACTGCAGCTCTGATGGAGGTGGTGGAGCACAACTTATGCCAGGTGTCCAGGCCTAGACCCTGGGCTGACTGGGTGGCAGGAGGTTGGGGGCGTTACTCATCTCTTGTGATGGAGCCCCCTGAGATTTGTGTCTCAAAGCATAAGTGTTTTACAATTTTTAAAATTTAATTATAATATAATTACACCATTTTCCTTCTCACTCCAGAACTTTCCATTTTCCTTCAGCACTCTTTTAAGTTCATGGCCTCTCTTCCATTTATTATTATTGTTACACTACAAGGATACATGTAAACAAATATATAAAGATAAACTCCTGGGTCTCTTTAGTGTTATTTGTATTTCTATGTCTTTAGGTCTGACAACTTAGTATTAGATTGTTATTTAAGGGACTCATCCCTAGAGAAGAATAATTCCTCCTCTCTCAGAGTTGTTAATTGCTTGAAACCCTTAATCCAGGCTATCATTTCTCCACCATTCATGTTGATGTGTCAACTGGTGTTGTCAATGTTCATGTCTTATTTAGGCATTCAAGTTGTTAAGATTTCATGGGAATACTTCCTGGGTTTTTTTTTTTTTTTTTTTTTTTTTTGTAGAAAGCACAGTCTTGTAGCAGACCTCCTGGTCCTCTGCCTCTTAGGATCTTTCACATTCTCTTTGAAATGTTCCCTGAGCTTTAGCTTGTATTACAGATGGGCTGGACATATCACAGTCAGTTGTTCTCTGTATTTTGATATTTTATATTTCCTTTGGGTTGGTGCACTTTAGTAAATGACCAGCACCCCATATAAATGTACAAGTATGGTGACAGTCTGCTATTGACTTGAAAGAGTATGTTACATTATTTATTGTCTAAATTCAGTGGCATGGTACTCACCTAGAAATTTCATTGAGAACTGGAATGCATTTGAAAATCGTGTGTAGTACTTATTTATAAATAGGGCAAAGAATAAATATTTTCTTTAATGAAGTTGTAGAGGTGAATATTTGTGGATATATGTTATATATTTAATAAATCCTGGGATATCAGAGAGATCACACAGTCAAATCCTAGACAGACAGCTCAGGAATCCTTGATCCTTGAATACAAGTATAAACAGCTGAGTCAGTCACACACACCTTGAATACTAGGATAAACAACTGAGTCAATCACACACACCTTTAATCCCAGCTCAGGGAAAGCTGAGAGTGGTAATCAAAATCCTTCAACCTGTAACTCCAGAGACAGAACTTCTTCTGTCTCTGTGAGTTCAAGGCTACACGCCTTCAATCCGAACCTAGAAGGGATAGGGTATATAAGGGCTAGTAGAAACCAAGTAAAACAGAAGTGACTGACAGAAGCAACTGGAAGAAGCAACAGACAAAAGAGGCCAGGAGTGAGGCTGAGGAAGTTGCAAGACTGTTTGTTGAGAATTGACTGTGGTGCTTTCTTTCTTTGATATTTGAGTCTTCCCCCAGTATTTGGCTCTGTTTCTCATTTATTACAACCCAAATTCTTGCTACTACAAGTATTTGTGGTGATATATTTTTTATTTAATAAAAACCAGTCTGGAATATGAAAGAATAGATCCACTCATAGTCAAGCCATGAGGGTCAGAGAGTGGGAAATCATGCCAATAATCCCAGCACAGAAAAGATTGAGTGGTGATTTATTCCTTTAATCCCATAACTCCAGAAACAGAAATCTTTCTGTGTTCCTGTGAGTTCAAGGCCTACCTACTAAATAGTAGTAGCTCACACCTTTAATCTTAACTCCAGAATACAATGAAGAGTTGGACCCAGAAGTGAAACAACTGGGCTAAGAAGGTATTTAAAACAGGCATGGGAAGACAGAAAATTATTTTATAGAAGCGACTGGGAGTGAGACTGAGAAAGCTGGAAGATAGCCTTTATCCTGAAAAGTTGGCTGGGTGAGAACTGTTTCCTGTCTCTGATATTCCAGCCTTTACTCCAATATCTAGCTGTGAGTTTTCATTTAGTAACAACTAGAATTTATGTTACAAATATTTACTTTCCAGCAGCCAACAATCTTTTGCTTGCAGCTCTTTTTATTTATCATTTTTATGTTATGAAACTTAAAGGTATGCACAGATTGATTTCCATATGTGTCATCTTCAAAAACTTGATAGCTTAGGAGCCATTGTCACATATTCATGCAGGCAGGACATCCTCATTAACCTTTTGCCTGACAAAGTCATTTTATCCATGTTTCTGCCATGTTGAAGTCTTACCATCCTATTGACACTAGAGGATTCAATTTATGACAGCTTCTGCCACTGTCAAATTTATCCTCTGGGGATCAAGCACCACTGAGAGTCACAGAGATGCCAGTAACATCCATGGCCAGCAATTTCTTATAATCTTCACAAAAGGATTTTCCCCTTGGGCAATCACAGTGAAGCAGCTTACAGTCAGCTGCGAGCTCTCCATGTTTGGCCACACATAGGAAGATAATGGCCAAAGCTTTAATAGGCTCATCTTGGCAGTGATCGTGATAAAGTTCAAGTGTCCATGCTAGGTTGATCTACCCAATTTTAGGAAATATTTATGTATAACTAAAAATTTTGACTATATAAAAATAAGTACACAGTATAATGTAAAGATATGTATCTCTTTGTAGGCTTCACTCAATCTCAACAGTATTGCTGTACATTCTTTTGTATTCTAAGGATATATTTTCTGATTCTGATTACAATACTTCTATTATGTTTCAAATATTCAAAATATTTCAAGTCAAAATATATTACTTCATGTATATATGTCATAAACACATGCCATTTCTGCTATGTTGTAACATACTGTATAATGTAAAATATATATAGTATTTTTACCTTTTTAAAATATATATACAATGGTGATATGAGGAAGATTTACTTTTGAACATAGCTGCTTCACAGATAATGTAATGTTCTTCCATTAGGGGACAGATAATATCTGGCAACTGTTCATGTTCAATGACTGGATCTACTCATTGTTTTGAGAATTGTTAAATGTATAAAATGGTGCTGTTCTAAACTTAAAATCAAATCCATATCTTGGTAATGAAGATTTTTTTTTTTAAAAAAACAGCTTTCTTTTTAAGTTTCAAAATATATATAGGAAATCAAGATGAGGTTAAAGGATCTATTTAGCTAACAGTTTGCAAAATAATGTTTTACTTCACTGTTTCTGATAGAAACCATTCATATTTCTTAAATTTCAAAGAGTTATATTTCATTAACTCTTAATACTTAGTCATATGTAATTTATTGTATGTAGTATAATTATTGCTGGTAACCTCATTAATTTAATCCTATTTACCAGCTAAGAAAGGGTGAGAGCACACATTTAGTTCATCCCACATTGCATGCAGCAAGTTTAAAAACACACTCCATTTCCTTACTCTTGACAATGTGACTTATATAGCTATCACTCACTAGAACCAGGTTGTCAAATAACAACTTTCTTTTAATTGAATCAGAATAGAAGTTCCTTGTGTTAAATAATACCTATAAATTAAGATGTAGTAAAAAATGTTTTTTGTAAGAAATAATATTTTATGATCATAAAAATATTAAAAATTTCATGAGCAGATGAGTGAACAATGCATATTCACAAAGACATATGACTATTTTTTCATTGTGTTCTTTCTCATACAAATAGCTATCTTTACATTTTTATACATTGCATAATTCTTACTGTGTCTATTGCCCAAATGACAGCATGCCCTATTATTCCTGTAATCATTTTTTTAATTTAGTAATAAATTTATGATATGCTAAATAAAAATCTGTGATATTATATTCCATAATTAGAGATATTGCTCATAAATTTTATATCAAATCTATCTTTATTCAATGTTTTGAAAGAAGTTTTGAGCTGATTGTTTTAAATTTACATTGTTAACACATTTAGTAGAGTAGGATATGTTGAATTTTCATGTCAGGTTTTTGAATGGCAACCTTTTTCTCTTTATACTTCTTCATTGTTGTTTTGTGAATATGTGTAGTGTGGATATATATGTGTGTGGATACAAATGTGTACATATGAGTATGGATGCCAAAGGTCAACCCTGGGTGTTTTCCTTAAGGAAAAAGATAATTTAATTTTTTGAAACAGTGTCTCTTGTTGTTTTGGGGCTCATAAATTCAGCTCTACAGGTTGACCAGAAAGCCTCAGAAACCCTCCTGTACTAGGCTTAAAAGTGCATAGTGGGGCAACGGTACTTTTTTTATGTGGGTTCTAGGGATCAGACTCAGGTCCTCAGTGGTGGCCTTATCTTGTAAGCCTTCTTAGCACAAACTAGGAGATAACAAAGAGATGAGAAACTTCCTTATATGAGGATAATTAAAAATAAATCTCTATCTAACTGACTGGTAAAATAAAGAAGCATACGTGTCTTCTGATGGGAACTTTCTCTTCTACTTCTGAAAAGTGGTGTCTGATGCTTTGTGTCTCCATTCAGCTACATATCACCACATAGCTGCAGCTTTTACATACAAATACATAGCTTACTATGCATACATATGGCTATACATCTTTATACAAAGTTACATCTATTTTCATGTCTTCACATCTTTTTATAACATACATTTCCCTTTTTTACTTTATATTTATTTTTATTTTATTTATTTTTTTTCTATCCCTGTATATACTTATTCAAGGTTCCTTCCCCCTCCTGCCACATCAGGTCATTTTTTCTTCTCCACAACTCCCCAACCCCTCCCTGGGCAGTCAGCAGACAGTCTCATGGTCCCACTGACCCAATAATGCTTAATTCAGTCTTCACTCCTGGCAAATCCAGTTTTGTCCCCCCTCCCTCAAGAGTGAGTCAGGTGTTTCTATAGGTGGAGTGGGATCTGAAGGGTCTGTCCATGGTGTTTCTGATCCCAAACTGTTCAGTGGTTGTGGTTTGCAGCTTGGGCATGCTTGCCTTTTTTCTTGTTTGTTTGTTTAGAGACCACTAATGAGTGAGTACATCCCCTGCTTATCTTTCTGAGTTTGTGATACCTCGCTCAGGAGGATATTCTCCAAATCCATCCATTTGCCTGCAAATTTTAGGATATCATTTTTTCTTACTGCTGAGTAGTATTCCATTGTGTAGATGTACCATAGTTTGTTAATTCATTCTTCAGTTGAGGGACATCTAGGTTGTTTCCAGGTACTTGCTGTTACAAATAATGCTGCTATGAACATAGGTGAGCTAATACCTTTGGAGTGTGAATGTGCATCTTTAGGGTATAAACCCAGAAGTGGAATTGCTGGGTCCTTGGGGAGATTGATTCTCAATTTTCTGAGAAGCCGCCATACTGCATTCCAAAGTGGCTGAACAAGCTTACACTCCCACCGACAATGGAGTAGTATTCCCCTTGATCTGCATCCTCTCCAACATAGGCTGTCATCTAAGCCTTTTATCTTAGCCAATCTAACAGGTGTTAGGTGGTATCTCAAAGTTCTTTTGATTTGCATTTCTCTGATGGCTAAAGATGATGAGGACTTTTTCAGGTGCCTTTCAACCATTTGTAATTCCTCTGCTGAGAATTCCCCTTTTAGATCAGAACCCCATTTTTTGATTGGGTTATTCAAAGTTTTGGGCTCTAGATTCTTGAGCTCTTTATATATCTTAGAGATCAGTCCTCTATCACTTGTAGAGTTGGTGAAAATCTTTTCCCATTCTGTAGGCTGTCGTTTTGTCCTATTGACAGTGTCCTTGGCTTTACAGAAGCTTCCTAGCTTCAGGAGATCCCACTTATTGATTGTTGGTCTTAGTGTCTGTGCCATTGGTGTTATATTTAGGAAGTGGTCACCTGTGCCAATTCGTAGAAGTGTATTTCGCACTTTCTTTTCTACCAAGTTCAAAGTGGCAAGGTTTAAGTTGAGGTATTTGATTCACTTGGATTTGCGTTTTGTGCAGGGTGACAGGCTCTGATCTATTTGCATTTTTCTACACACTTCCATCCAGCTATGCCAACATCATTTGTTAAAGATACTATCTTTTGTAGTTTTCCCTCTAATACTCTCTGTAGTGCTGGATTGGTAGATAGATATTCTTTCAGTCTGACTTTGTCCTGAAATACCTTGTTTACTCCATCTATGGTGATTGATAATTTTGCAGGGTATAGTATTCTAGTTTGGCAACCATGCTCTTTTAGCATCTGTATAACTTCTGACCAAGCCCTTCTAGCTTTGATCGTTTCCATTGAATAGTCATGCGTTGTTCTGATGTGTCTGCCTTTATATGTAAGTTGGCCCTTTTCTTTTGCAGCTCTTAAAATTTTTTCCTTGTTCTGTATGTTTTGTGGCTTGATTTTAATGTGGCACGCTGACTTTTTTGGGGGTCATATCTATTTGGTGTTCTGTAAGCTTCTTGTTTCTTTATAGGCATTTCCTTCTTCAGGTTAGGGAAGTTTTCTTCTATGATTTTATTGAAAACATTATCTGTGCCTTTGAGCTGGTATTCTTCTCCTCCCTCTATTCCTATTATTCTCAAATTAGGTCTTTTCATGGTGTCCCAGATTTCCTGAACATTTTGATTTATGGCTTTTTTAGTTTTAGTATTTTCTTTGACTGATATATCTATTTGAGCTACTGAGTCTTCCTCTTCAGAGATTCTCTCTTCCTTCTCTTGAACTCTGTTTGTTATGCTTGTATCTGTGTTTCCAGCTTTTTTCTTCAGATTTTCTATTTCCATATTTGCCTCATTTTTACCTTTTTTATTGCTTCTATTTCAGCTTTTAGTTCCTGGCATGTTTTTTTCATAGATTTGTTCATCTCTTCCAATCTTTTGTTTGTATTTTCTTCTATTTCTTTAAGGCTATTTTTCATATCTTCTTTGAGAGCTTTGATGATCATCAAAAAGGAATTTTTGGTGTTGCTTCCTTGTGTTTCCTCCTCATTGCTCAGTTCAGGTCTTGTATTTGTAGGATTGCCACTTTCTTCTGGAGTTACCTTGTTGTTCTTTATATTATTATGTAAGTTTTTGCACTGGCGTTTGCCCATGGCTTTAGTGGTTCACGATTAGGTGGCTCCTGGTCAGTTGTGGGCACTCGGGCTTGTGTGCCTCCTGTCACCTCTGAGGCTAAGGTCTGCTCAATCACTACTTCTGCACTGTGCATGGGACTGAATTTCAAGTCTTCAATCTTTCTCTGTTTGACCAAATGGAGGCGGGGTGGCGGTCATGCAAACTCCCTCATCAGCAGCTGTGGGGACCGTGGCAGTGAGAGTTTATCTCTGCCTGCTACACAGTGGACTGGGACACGCTCTGCAGACAGTTCCTGGTCTCGGTACATTTCCCTTTTACATCTCCTTTTATACAGTTTCATTTTCCTTTCATCCAAACAGTTACAATATATACAGTCATAGTTATTCATCTCAAATATATGGCTCTCTCACCATATAACATTTTACATTGTTCTTACACATTCTTATATAGCTCTTTGCATAGTTCCTATGTGTAGCAACAACTTTTTCACATAGCTTTATCTCTCATTTATTGACACACATATGCATCTTCTACATCATTCACTCACTCTTGGCTTACTCAATCTCTGATTAATTTATTCCACATGTCTTTCAGTCTCTCTTTAGGCCTCTTCTTCATCTCTCCTTCATCACACGTGTTCTCACATTCTTCATCCCTACATTGTTGATGCTCTTATATACTCTCAGTCATACATACTCATTTCTTCTTCTCTCTTCCCCTCTACAATACTGCTGCTCTCTACCTGTTTAGCCAAACTCTAAACAATTTTATGTTACATTTTCATGGCCCAACCCATTCTCATAAGTCATGAAGTCATACAGTTTTTCTAAGGCTAGTAACATCACAAAAACTAGTCAGTATAAATACTTGGCCTTGCATGTAACTTTTTCTCAGACATAGAATAACATTTAAATTTGGGAAATAACAATAACAGTTGTTGGTTGAAACTTGAGTGTTCAGAGTACATGTAGAAAGTCAAGTATTGCAAAGGGATTACTTCTCCAAACCACCTGGGAAATAAATATCACCTGGGAATTAGACTTTGCATATTTTCTGCAGGGGTAGTTTAGTCTGAGTATGTTCTGAAGTCTAAAATTAGTTGTCTTTGAGAATGAAAATACAGTTATTTTCCTGTGTCAGTAAAGAAAAATATTCTGGTATTATTTCTATACATTAGAAATCTATCTATTGCCTATACACAAAACTAAGTGTGCACAAAGATGTAAATACACTGCCAATGAGCTGTGGAAAGAACTCCATGACTGTTCTTACAAGGGAGCCATAGCAGTGGCACCAGAGAAAGTAACAGACAGAAAACAACTGGTCACCAAAGTCAGTGATACCAAGTGGGGTCCCCCATCAGGGAATTATACAACTAATTATACAATTGATGGGTCAACTTGTTAAACAATAGTTGTCATCTATTGCATAGTCCTATGGCCCTTGGTACACTTTTTTTTTAGAATTTTATTTTTATTTAAAATGCATTAAAATTTTTAATGAAAATGCCAAGAAAATAAATATATTTTAGAAATTTTTCATGTAGTATATTTTAATCATGCTTATTTTTCTTATTTATCAAGTTTGATGGTGCTTTTCTCTGTTAAAAACAAGAACAAAACCAACAAATAAAGGCAAATCATCAACAACAAAACAGTAGATCTGTTTTTGGGTTGGTCAAATGCTCTTGCACACACAAACTACTCTAGATGTACCTAGTGCCAATTCATTGAGGAAAACTCCTATTTCCTCTATAAGAAGCTATTGTTTGCAAATGGGTTCCTGGTTAGAAGTGGAACTTTTTGCTTACTTGTCCTTCTCGTTGCTGGGATTTTTGTCTGGCTTACACTTGTACAAGTCTTTGGTATGTTGTCATAGTCATAGTCTGTGAGTTCTTCTGTGTGTTAGTCTTGCTTTATTTTGGAATCATCCCTCACCTCTGACTCTTAACAATTTTCCCATCTCTTCCACACACAGATCCCTGAGGCTTGAGGGGAGGATGTGATCAAGACAATCCATTTGGAGCTGAATATTTCACAGCTGATTAGTCTCTGCCCTTGTCTAATTGTAGATCTCTGTTTTAATTAGAAAGCTTCTCTATTGAGGGTTGAGCTGATTTCCATAGAAGCTCTACCAGTTTTATTCCCACCAAGAAAGAACAAGGGTCAACTACTTTGAGATTTTATCTTATCCCTGTGAAAATGGCCAAGATAATAAAACAAATGATAGCATATGATGGCAAGGATACTGCAAAATGGGGCAAACTCTCTTTTCTTCTCAATGCTGAAAATTTAATAATGTAGTTTGTGATTATATTTACTACATATAAAATAATCTTTGAGAAAAACACACACATAATTATATATCAGGACATATTGTATAATTTTATTGACCTAAGTTTTAATTACGTGGAATATAAACCTCCATACATCATATTTTAGTTTCAGAATGAGAACTTTTAAATTCCTATTTTTTGTTACTATTAGAGAAATATACTTTCTATTATTTAGCTAAACTAGTTAAGGAAAACTACAATACATTTCTCACAGAAGTGAATGACCTAAAAATACTTCAGCATTTTTTCTACCAGAGACAGTGACCACAAATAAGTCATATCGAGAGTACTATATAATCAGAAAGAGACTAATATGATTTTAACTATCCAAAGTTACTTCACTTAAATCTTCCATAGATGCAGTAGACTTTATAAGTTAGAATTTTATTTTTTACTCAAAATATACACATTAGCAAGTGAAGAATGGTATAAACTGAATAGACTCTAGAAATCACAAATAATTAGAGTATTAACAAGATTTAAACCAAATAGGAGAGATATCGCTAAATACTTGTAAAATCAGATACATTAGTGATATTTCTTAAAGTTTTCTAGCACTTATCCATTTCTATAACCCATGCCTTAATATATTTGCCCCACACAATGACTCCAAAAAGAAGGCAGGATAATCCAACTTCCCTGAGTAGAAACTACCCCAGAAAGAAGACCTTTCTCCAGTGGGCAGACAGCTATCTGACTGATGAGTAAATTCACTCCTACCTTCTACTCACAGTGCAGATACTAAAAGAAACCAATGCAAGTAGTAGAAATCTCAGTCAGTGTTATTTTGTGAGGAAACTTCTGACCTAATTTAAGTCAATATTATTTAAATATTTTACTCATGTATATTTTTGTACTTGTCTGTGTAGATACTATATGTGTGCAGGTGCCTATAAGTGGCTAGAACAAGGTATCAGATTCCAAGTAACACTAATTTCAGGTATCATGAGTGACCTTTGTGGGTACTGGAAACAAGCTTGGATCTTTGGTAACAGAAGTAATCACTGTTAACCACTGAGCCAGCTATCTTTCTAGCCCCCAAGCCAGTGTTGTTTAACTGAATTCTTCAAGAGTGAGCTAATGGGAGTGTAAAAACAATCACTGAACACTGTATTGACATTGACTTTAATCCAATAGCAACTGAGAGTCTTTTGGGGAAAGTTATTGTAAGTAAGTAGAAGTAGACTGCACAGACACACAAATACTCATATGCAGATGCAGACACACATTCTACATCAGAGGAGAAGACACTAAACCACAACACAATTTCAAGTTGAGACTTAAAAACATTGTAGGTAGAAACAATGCAGGAATGCAAGGGGCACTCTAGAAAGATGTTTAAACACAGTTTTCCCATGAGTATGAAACAGGCAGAGCTTCTGAAGATATTCTGAGACTACACTGTTTTCGATGGGTGTGTAAACATAAGTGTGCCTGTCCTATTTTCTTGAGGGAACATGGAAGCGAAGGAACCATGAGAGAAGCAGCAAACTTCTGTGTCAGTTGATATTGCAAAGGCATAGATTATGGTAGAATTCATGTAAAGTATCATGCTGATGGCTGATATGCTTCATGGTAGATCTAAACAAAATTTCTATAAAATTTTACCTAGGTTAGCTTGCTTGTCACAATCCTTTTTTTGCCTGGGTTCTGAGGTTCTCAGCTAGAACCTTATGTATATTAGAGTAATCAGTGTACTTTCAAGAGAACGGTAGGTATGACTGCCTGTCATCTTCTCATTTCTTTGCCCATGACAAATGTACCCACAGGGAGAACAAATGCAGGTACTTCACAATAAAGTACTCTTTAATTTTTACAGTGTTAGATTCTTCCCAGTGTACAATCTCAATAGAAAACCAAATCCTAGAGACATAGATGTAACACAGTAACTACAAAGAAATTCAGTTCTATGCATAAATTGTGATGAAATCAGAACTAACTATAACATTTGAGAAGAACATGGAGGCCATAAAGTAGGAAAAGCCACTATTAGTGATAAAAGAGATCATTTAGAGAAGCTAAAAATATGTAGAACACAGAGTGACATGGCAATAGCAAAAAAACTTCACTTATTTTTAACAGTAAACTTATTAAATTTCAAACAAATTCTGCTTAAGTGATTGATGTTTTTAATACATATAATACATAAAATTCTCTTGTTAACAATTTACAACATACAAAGAAATTTACTAATATATGAATAATAAATATAGAAACAACCACAGTGAAATTACAGTCACAGTGTTTGGAAGCTTACCAATTACCATGTTGATACATATCAGGTTAATGTTTCTATTCTGAAATAAATCATACTGTTTTCCAAATTAATTGAACCACTACTGTGCAATGTATCATATATTAATTTTCATGCCATTTTTTCTTCACTCTTCTTATCCTATACTGCAATAGTTATAAAATCAGAGGGAATTCCTTTTGTTGTTATTGATTACAGTTTTTGTAAATGCATATTGTAATCTTTTCAAATATTTATTCACACTACAATTTATTATCTTTAAACAGTTTGGTATTTCACATCACCTTAGGTAATAGCACTAAACTATAGCTAGATGTGATGCAACACAACCATAGTTTGAGAACTCAGGAGGCTGAAGCAGAGGGCTCATAAGTTCATTGTTAATGGATTCTATGAAAGAGTCAACTTTGGCAGCATACTAAGGCCTTGTGAGATGGTTAATCTTTGTTGTCAACTTGACAACATCTGGAATTAGCTAAAACTCAAGCACCTGAACACTTGTGAAAGATTTTTCTTTCTTTGAATATTTGAGGTCAGATGACCCACCATAAATCTGGGTCATACCTTCTGGTGGCAGTTCCCATATAAGACATTGGAAACATAAACTTTTTACCTGCTGTCCACCACTGATACTACAAGTTCACCTATCTCATTACTGGGGAATTTTTTCCCACTGGTTTTAAAAACCTACTTCTTTGGCATTACAATGTCCTGTGAGAAACAGAAGCTCTCTAGGAATTCCCTGAGACTCCAGCACCAGACTGTCATGGTTGAGACATCTAGTCCAATGGATTGAACAATGCAGGATACTTGCCCTTTCCAGTAATTATTGTGGACTACTGGAACACAATCTGTATGTCATTCTTATATTTATATATATATGAATATACATGTCATTTACATAAAAATCTAATATATGTAGGTGTATGTAATATAGGTATACAAAAAAAAAGAATTGGATTACCCAGACAACAGTCTGTAAGTTATATATATATAACTTACATGTGTGTAATGTAATATATATGTATGTCATTTAAATATAAATCTGATATATGTAAGACAAAAATCATTTTTCATAAAATTTCTCTACCATTTATTATTATTGCTTTAACAAAATATAAAGTAAACATATCAGTTATTACCAATTTCTTGATAAGCAAGATGTACCAATGAAAATATCTTAAAAATTATAATGTGTTAGGGTTACTTATCAGCATGGATAATGGGCTATTTACAAGAACATGGGCTTCTTACCAGTGGATGTACCACTAAAGAAAATGCCTTTTATTTGCATAGTAGGCATTAACTGGCTATAGATCTCCAAGAGGAGTAGTCGCTAATAAACTTTTCCTCAAACTAATATTATTGTGTCTAAGTCCTGAGCTGGGACTCATGGGCCCCTCCTTGCATCCCATGACAGGATGATGACAGGCCCATGTTTGTACATTTGATCTTGACTCATTTATGACACCTTCTGGGAGATCAAGGATGTAATGGTTATGTCATGTCTGAAAAAGTTTTCAACTATATCCCACTTCCTTGGCCCTTGGATTATTTCCACACTCTCTTTCAGGATGGTCTCTGATTCTTGGAGAAGAAATATATAACTTCCATTTTGGGCTGAGCTTTTAACAGACCCTATCTCAGAACTTTGATCAATTATGAAGCTCTGTAATTTCTTTCTACTGATAACTTCATAAAGAAATTTCTCCAGAAAATCTCCAGGAGCTTCAGAGAATCCCCAAATGACTACAATTATACTGAGAGCGATAGATAAAAGGAGAGAGGGAGGGAAAGAGAAGGAGGTAAAATGAAGGAATCAAGGGAAGAAGATAAGGGCAAAAAAGGAAGCAAAGAAAGAAAGTAAATGAAAGAAAGGAAGGAACAGAAGAAGGACAGGAAGAAGGAGAGAGGAAGAAGAGAGAAGAACTACATGAAAAGAGAAAAATGATCAGGAGTATAAGGTCATAGAAATAAATAATAATGGTGAACATAATAAAAAATAACTACATATGTAAATAATAATAAAACCCAATATTTTGAGGTGCGTGAACCTTTTCCCAGCCAATTAGTCCAGGCCTCTAGGCCTTGGACACTGGGGTAAAAAATGTGCCCCCCCATTACAGCTCCAGTTACAGGCCAGTAGGCAGGACTTCTGACAGCAGGCCTACTCAGTACCACCTCCCATCAGACCCTATAACATATCAGCCTGACTCCATTTCCTAAACTCATCCATCCTCAGAGACCTTAGAATCTCCCTGAGACACAAACACTACTGGTTCCTAATACAAGAGGCGAGTGACCTTCTTTCATCCAGTCAGCCCAGTCTCTAGTCACTGGGGACAACCCATGCCCCCACCCATACCACCTGGTAGTTACAGGCCAGCAGAGGCCTCAAGTTCTCCCTGAGACAAACTCCACTGGCTCCAAATATAGTAAGAGCTCAGATTGCACCAAGACAAGATATTAGACCAAGAACAGCTCCCTGAGACAAAGAAAACAATTGCACCACTTGGAGTAAAAAATGGGTAGATGCCAGCACCAGAATATATACAACATCAGAAGAGAAATATGGCACTACCAGAATATCATAAAAGAACCAGAAGGGAACAATCTTGAAAGTAACTTTATGAAGATGATAGAAGCCTTTAAAGAGGAAATAAGATATTTCCTTAAGGAAATAGAGGAAAAGCCAAAAAAAAAAAATTGGAAAAAATCAATAAATCCCGTTTTAAAAAATGGCCAAAAAAAAGAAGAAATGAAACAGGCAATGAAATAAGTTGAAGACATGAAAGAAGAAATAAAGGCAATAAAGAAGATACAAGCTAGGGGAATGCTAGAAATGGAAAATCTGAGTAAACAAATACTGAATAGACTGAACCCATTCAAAAAGTGCCCTTACCACATAATAATCAAACCTCTAAACATACAGAATAAAGAAAGAATATCATTAGCAACAAGAATGAAAAAGGACAAGTAACCAAAGGAAGTGAGAAACACCCACAAAACATAAGCAATATATAATTTCACAGCAGCAAATACCAAAAATGGGTAACACATACACACACACACACACACACACACACACACACACAGAGGCATTAACAACTATTGGTCATTAATATCATTTAGTATTAATGGACTCAATTCCCCTATAAGAAAGACATATGACAATACGATAGATATAAAAACAGGATCCATCCTTGTGCTTCATATGAGATATACCTCAACTTCAAAGACAGAGACATGACCTCAAAATAAAGGGTTGGGAAAAGACTTTTCAATCAAATGGATTTAAGAATGAGGCTTATTATTATTAATAATAATTCTAATTATTATTAGAATAGTTTAACAAGATAGACTTCAAACTAAAATCAATTAAAAGATAATGAAGGCATTATGCATTTATCTCAGGAAAAATCCATCAAAATGAAATCTCAATTATGAACATTTTGCCCTAAGTACTAGAGCACCCACATATGTAAAACAAACATTACTAAAGCTTATACCTCACATTAAACCCCATCACTAATAGTGGGAGACTTCAACACCCACCCCACTTGTACCAAAGGACAGGTCTGCCAGACAGAAACTTAACAGAGAAATAATGGAATTAACAGATGTTATGACACAAATAGACTTAATAGACATCTATAAAACATTCCATCCAAACAAAAAGAATTTACCTGCTACTCAACACTCCATGGAAACTTCTATAAAATTAACATACTTGGTCACAAAGTAAATCTCAAAATACTACCCCCCCTGCAAAAAAAAGAATCTGTATTGACCTCCTGCATCTTACTAGGTAACCGTGGCTTAAAGTTAGAATTATGCAAGAACACAATTTACAGAAAGACTACAAAATCATGGAAAGTCAATAACTTTCAACTGATATATTAGATGAAGAAAGAAATTAAAGGCTTTCTAGAATTAAATAAGAATTAATGTAAACATACTCCAAACTTATGGGACACTATGAAAGCAGTACTGAAAGGAAAGTTTATAGCACTAAATGCATGCACAAAGGAGTCAGAGAAATCTCACAATAGCGACTTACCAGCACACTTGAAAGTGCTAGTACCAAAAGAAGAGAACTCACCCAGGAGGAATAGATGCCAGGAAATATTCAAATGGAGGGCTGAAATCAATAAAATGGAAACAAAAAGTACAATACAGAGAATCAATGAAAGCAAGAGTTGGTTCTTTGAGAAAAGCAACAACATAGCAAACTTTTATCTAAACTAACCAAAAGAAAGAGAGAGAATATTCAAAGTAATAAAATCAGATACAAAAAGGAGACATACCAACAGACAACAAGGAAATCCAGAGAATCATTAGGTCATATTTCAAAAACCTGTACTCCACATAATTGGACTACCTAAAAGAAATGGACAATTTTCTGGATAGGTACCACAAACCAAATTAAATCAATACCAGATAAAAAATTTATAGACTTGCAAAACCCAAGGAATAGAAGAAATCATTAAAAATCTTCAACCTAAAATAGCCCAGGGCCAGATGGTTTCAATGCAGAATTCTATCAGAATTTCAAAGAAGAACTAATACCAATACTCCTCAAAATGTTTCACACTATAGAAAAAGAAGAACATTGCCAAACTATTTTTGTGAGGCTACGGTCAGCCTGATACCTAAGGCACTCAAAGATGCAACAAAGAAAGAGGTGTACAGGCCAATCTCTCTCAAGAACATTGATGCAAAAACCCCCAATAAAATACTGACAAACCAAATTCAAAAGCATATAAAAAAATCAGCCACCATGATCAAATAGGCTTCATACGAGTGATGCAAGGATGGTTCAACATACAAAAAAAAATTGTGAATGTTATCCATCATATAAACAACCCGAAAGGAAAAAAAAGCATAATTATCTCCTTAGATTCTGAATAAGTCTTTGATAAAATCCTACACTCCTTCGTGATAAAAGTCCTAGAGAGATCAGGAATACAGGGAAAACAGCTAAATATAATAAAGGCAATATACAGCAAGCCAACAGTAAACATCAAACTAAATGGAGAGAAACTCAAAGCAACCCAACTAAAATCAGCAATAAGACAAGGCTGTCCTCTCTCTTTTTATCTATTCAATATAGTTCTCAAAGTTTTAGCTAAAGCAAAAAGAGAACAAAAGGAGATTAAGAAGACACAAATTGGAAAAGAAGAAGTGAAACTATCTGTATTTGCAGATAATATGATTGTGTACATAAGTGACCCACAAAATTCTACAAGGGAACTCTTACAGCTGATAAATATCCTCAGCAATGAAGCAAGGAACAAGATTAGCTTAAAAAAATTCAAAGCCCTTCTGTACACAAATGATAAAAGGGCTAAAAAAGAAATAAGTGAAACATCACCCTTTATAATAGGTACCTTTATAATAAAATACCTCTCCCATGTAACTCTAAAGGTTTCATAGGTGATTTAAGGTTCATTGGTGGTTCAGTAGTAGAATTCTCATCTCACATGTAATGCTAACCATGATAGTAAAAAAACTATATAAAAATCATTTTAATTTGTAAAGAAAGGAAGAAATTGAAAAAGATATTAGTGGAAGGATTTCTGGCACACCACATGGTGGTGAAACCAATTTTTATCTCAACATAGTGAGATAAAAATTCCTGGCCTGTAGTGGTCCTGTGATAAAGATAATGTGGCAGAACAGGATACCTCTGGAGAGCTTGCCCCGAGGTGTGGCTACATAAACCCATGCCCAGCCTTTCTCTGAAAAGGAGATACTATGTGGTAGTCTGTCTCTTCTCTCTTAGGCATCTCATCTCCTGTACTAGCCTTGCAACATTGCTGAATAAACTCTCCTCTGGCCCTGGTAGTGTGTGCATGCATGTGATCTCATATGTGAAACCAAAAGTCAGAAAATGAAAACATCTCCCATTCTTGTGGATAGGCATAAAAAAATATAGTAAAAATGGCAGCTCTGCTCAAAGCAATCTACAAATTCAATGCAATCCTCATCAAAATCCCAACAAAATTAAATCATTCACAGAACTTGAAAAAATAATATTCAACTTCATATGAAAATACAAAAACAAGTCAGAGGTGAGCAGATTCCAGCTCCTGGGCTGCCTGTTCAGAGAATTCCTCTATGGGATTGGGGTCACACCCAAGGGTCTGAGCTTAGACTCTTGCCAGCAGACAGGCCCTAGACTTTAGTTGTGAGGGTCCTCCCCTCCTCTAGGGACCCCTACTTTGCCATCTTGGGCCCCATCTCCAGGGAAAACTGTACCATCAGACAAGGCCTGAGGACTTTGAATCTCCGACCCCAGTCCAGAGCACAGTTAGAGAGTGAAAAGAGATTAAGGGGATACAAATTGGAAAAGAAAAAGTGAAACTTTCTCTATTTGCAGATCATATGATTGTATACAAAAGTGATCCCCAAAATGTAGGGAACCAATACAGCTTGTAAACACCTTCAGCAATGTAGCAGGATACAAGAATAACTCAAAGAAATCAGTAGCCCTCCTATACACTAAAGATAAAAGGGCTAAAAAAGAAATAAGGGAAACATCACCCTTTATAATAGCTGTATAGTATTAAATACCTTATAGTAACTATAATCAAAGAAGTAACATATATATTTGACAAAAACTTTAAATCACTGAAAAAAGAAATTGAAGAGGATATCAGAAAATGGAAAGATCTCCTATGTTCCTGGATAGGTAGGATCAACATAGTAAAAATGGCAATTCTACCAAAAACAATCTACAGATTCAATGCACTTCCCATAAAAATCCCAACACAATTTTTTACAGATTTGGAAAGAACAATACTCAATTTCATTTGGAATAACAGGAAAGCCAGGGTTGCCAAAAGAATTTTGCTCAAAAAAACAACCTCAGTATGCATCACCATCCCTGACTTCAAGTTATATTATAGAGCTACAGTAATAAAAACAGCCTGGTACTAGCATAAAAACAGACTTGTGAATCAATGGAATAGAATTGAAGATCCCAAAATTAACCAAAAATTTATGAAAACCTGATCTTTGACAAAGATCTTTATACAGTAGCTCTAGTAAGCACTCAGAATTTTTTCTCCATATATATATATGTAAAACACAACCAAACAATCCTTTATGATCTTATATATAATATAATATATCATATGCATGGATAAAACACAGTGTACTAGTTCTAAAAAAGTGAATATTTTGTTGACTATTTACATGAACTCATAGTTAAGAAAATGGATTGATTAAAGATAGTAAACTTTTATAACCTTCTCTTGTCTGTTATTCTAAATGCAATTTTTCTTTGTCTCATTGTAAAATAGATGCCATAAAGGAGAAGGACTGAAAAGACAGACACTTTTGAAATCTGACATTAGGAATAATTCTTCCCATGTTCACCTTGGCAGCATGTATGCTAAAAGTGAAAAGAAAGGGCAAAGATTAGCATGGTCTTTATATAAGGATTACATGCAATTTCATAAAGTGTGCTACAATTAAAAAGAGAAGTAATGTCCCCGCAAGATTCAAAAGACGTTAAGTTGATATTATCCAGGCAGCCTTTACAGCAAAACCATGGGAGGATCTTTTATAGAAATGTCACTAGGTCTTGAACTTTACTCTTAAATTAAGATGCTTCACAAAAATAATCATTCTAGAAGAATTAGGTAACCATGGAATTTTAGTGTAAAATGAATATGTGAAGCAATGTCGGTGAGGGATGCAAGAACACTGAGAATCCATGCTAAATAATCCAACTGAGTCCTGCCTGATGCACATTTGCACACATTAAGATGAATTAAAGTCTTTTTAAAATTTTATTATGAATAAAGAAGTCACATTTTCTATTCTTGTTTATCCTTATTCAAGGTCCCTTCCCCCTCCCATCACATCAAGTCATTCTCTCTTATCTACATCTCCCCCCCTCCCCCACCATGGGCAGGCAGTCCCAAGGTCCCACAGTCCCAATATTGCTTAGTTCAGCCTCCACTCCTGGCAAATCTGGTTTTCTCCTCCCAACATCAAGACTGAGTCAGGTGTTCCTCTAGGGGGTAAAGTTTTATGTGCTCAATCCTAGAAGAAAACAGAGGACAGGAGCTCCTAGATACTGGTTTTGACAAAGACTTTTCAGGAAAAAAAATGACACTAATATCAGAAAAAGCAACACCCCCAAATAAACACATGAAAGCATCAACCAAAATGCTTTTGTGTAAGAATGTAAGCAAAGTAGTCACAAGTCTCTTTGGGCAACAACTTTCAAATATTCAGCAGTTACTTCCCAAATAAATAACTCAGATGCTCAATATTTTAGTAATTATCCCATGGCAAAGCAACATGCAAACATAAGTGCAGCTTATCATAAAATCAAATATTTCTGACTCAGCTGATATGAACTTACTATTGAAATAGATAATTAATCCAATTAAATATCAAAAAGTGTCTTAATTTAGGAAATTGCCTAAGTATTTGGGTGTAGAACTTTCTAAAGACATGTAAAATGGCCAATAGTATACAACATCATCAAAATAATAACAACATAGCTCAGAAACTCTGACCCCTCAGAGTACCCATTTTCTTATTTCAAAATATCCACTTGTCAACAAAAATTAATATATTCAACATATTAATATATATATATATATAAATTGCATGCTGGTCATCAAATAATATTATTTAACATACCTATTGTAACTTATTATGCATATGTGACTCTCCAGGCTTGTTCATCTTATAAATGAGAAGGTCTTTCCTTTGTTCAACAGCTCTCTTTTTCCCACTAGCCCATTTTCGGCAACCACTGCTGTATTGCCTGCATTTGTAAGTTCAACTGCTTTAGATTTCACATTCAATATCACACACTATTTGTCTCTCTAGGTCTGGCTTACTTCCACCATGCCCTTTGATCCCATCTGTGTAGTAAAAGAACAGTATTCTTACTATTTTTATATAGGTACTGTAATATTTTATAAAATTTTATTTAACTTATACCCAAAGCATAACAATTTATGTATTGTATAAAAATTCTTTTTTTACATAGTTCATCCTGTTTGATATGAAATGCATTAATACCTTTTGAAGCTTGTGTCCCCAATGATCTAGTTTTCTTTTATTCTAGTGCATTATAAACAAAGCTTTTTGTACAAACAGCACTTTTGTCCTTTTTAGCTTTAATTATCAATTTCACACTTACTGCAGTTCTTTTAGGAGAAAGCCTCAAGTGAGGAATTGCCTAGATGAGATTGACACCATTCCCTAAGCAGGTGGTCCTGGGCTATAAAAGAAAGTTGTTAATCATGAGCCCATGAGCATGCAAGCAAGTAAGGACATTCCTTCATGGTTTCTGCCTTGGAATTCTTGCTTTAGTTTGTGACTTGACTTCCTTGAACACTGTAATGTGAAATATAAACCCTTTCTTTTCCTTAGTTGCAACTGGTCATGATATTTCATCATAGCAATTAAATGAAACAAAACTAACCTCTAAACACCAGCATATTCTCAGTAAATGTCACAATGATTCTATTTCCTCTCAATAGAGTTACTATTGATTGTCTCTTACCCAATAGCTTTGTCAATATATGTGAGGTAGTATCTCATTGTGCCATTTTATGTTTATTTATTATTATTATTTTGATAATGATGCTGTACACCATTGGCCATTTTACATGTTTTTAGAAAGTTCTACACCCAAATACTTTGGCAATATTCTAAATTAAGACACTTATTTGATATTTAGTTGAATGAATTATCTATTTTAATAGTAAGTTTATAACAGCCAAGTCAGAAATATTTGATTTTATGATATACCAGTGAAATATCAATACAGAGAGAAAATAAATACAAAATCATGCCATAGTATAGCCATGGAGTGCAGAGACAAATTGTCAAAGTCAGTGCTCTCATTTTACCATGTGAGACAGTCTTGGGAATATGTGTACGTGTTTTTTCCTACTGAGCCTTCTTATTGGTTCTTATTTTTTTTTTTTTTTAAAAAAAACACTTTCTGTGGAAACACATTCTAAGATAAAACATATGAACTGACACATATTGTGTAGTTTCACGGCTGCTGAACTGTAATTTTTGAATAATATGCAGAATGTTTTTATTAATAAAAAAAATTTGTTAAATCAGTTTTATAGAGAAAATAGATAAGAACAGATACATACTCTTCCATAATAGATTTGTAAAATATAGCATTTGAATATTAGCTATCTCATTAGAAGTAGTTGTTATAGAATATAGAGACTATGGAAGATCAAGATGAACAACGAATATGGGAATAACTTATGCTAAACATAATAAATAGCACTAGAAATTAATTTTACTTTTTTGAGGGGTTTGAGGTAGAATCTCCTATTTCGAGGCTGGTTTTGTAGTTGTTCTAGGTTGAGTTAGCTTCAAATTCACTATTATCTGGCTTCTTTCTTCTGAGTGTGGGCTTACAGGCATGAGTTACTACATTAGTGTAATTTTTAATTTCTTAATATAATGCCCCATTTTGTCACAGGGAGATTTTATGCTTCTCAGAGATAATCATAACAGATGTTACTTTGAGGACTCGCTTTGAATTTTATTTTTCTGTCTTTTACTTAATGTCCTTGAGATGCATATTCTAATGAAGTTGTTCTTGATGATACTTAGAGCATAGGGGAGAGGGGATTAAAGCCATATGGATTCTGTCACTTGAAAATATATGATGTTTGAAATATTTGGAGGTCAAATGCTTTTTCTGAGAAACCCCTGGAGTTGTCATAGCCAGCAGGAAGAATGGATTCTGCATGTGAGACTATGTGATTTTCCAGGTTGACTTGGTGATATAAATAATTCGCCTGGGTGGTTTGTGTCACTTATGTGATAGAATGTCAGTCTCAGTACACAAAGAGCTGATTCCAAAAGTTAATATTTTTGCTCATTAAATGCTCTTTAACTTAGATAGGTGTTTATAAATAGCACTACAGTACACATGCACATACACACATACACAAACTCAGAGGCCAGGAGTGGAAGGACAAACCAAGCACAAAGACAGACAGAAACATAAAGATACTGAGAAAGAAAATAAACTACATCCTTTGATTCCAAATTTCTGAGACCTCAATGATGTCAACAGCACTCAGATAGATGGTTGATATAACTCAGTGTTTGGCATAAAGGAGTATTACTGTGACAAATAAAATAGATTATATACTCAAGAAAATTGAAAGGAAATGTCACTAAATGGAAGCAGTATCAAAATAAGCTATTATGTGTGAACATAAAGTATACATGACAGACAGTGTGGAATGGAAAAAAGGAAAGGAGGTTCCAGCAGGAGACGAGAGATCAAAAGAGGAGAATGAGGAAGAGGAGACAAATACTACCAAGATTGTTTGGCAAATGCCTCAGGGAATCTTATTATTTTATACTTACCTAAAGTCATACAGAATGCATGTAATAGTATACCTTGTATATGTATGCATATATATACACATATACTTTCACACACACACACAGAAGCAATATGTAAGTTATGCCACTAGAGCTGATAATGTTCATTAAAAGAATAATATACTAATAAAATTCCCAGTACCAGGTATGGGCAATATATCTTCAAATGGTTTGTCAGAGTAGTCCAAAAGACTCTCCAAAAATGTGGACTATGACTCTTGCCCTTCTTTATACCTCAGAAGTTGAAGGTAAACCTGATTGCTAACAACAACATATACTTAGGATACAGGACTTTACATTCACTTTAAAAGCCTCCTTTATTCAGTCTACCTTTCATGGTACTAGAAAATCCTATCCAAGCTGCCAAGAGAAAGAAGCAATTAATATTCCCACCCGTTTATGACACCTATGGACCAGAACAATTACTAACATAACAAGATATATGTAAAGATGTGCTATCACTCATAGGTTGATGGCAACCAATGGCTGTATGCTTGGATGTAAGGCTCATTAAGTGGAAAGAAAACAATACCTTGAAATAGAAAACTAAGCTGCTTCCCAGGGCTAGTGGGGTCATGGATCTTTGAGGGTAACTTATTGTCATCAATTTGAAAGAGAAGATAATTCCTAGCTATTCTAAATCTTGTCCTTATACCCAGATACGTGTCACTATCACCATTCATCAGGAAGCCTTTCTTCACAACAAGTGGAGATCATCACAGAAAACCACAAGTTGACACAATGCAGAAATGAATGGATGGCAGGAGTCATCTCTAATGGATGTTGGTCTACATCATCACAGCTCCTGCATTTTGTTGTTTAGAGAACATAACAGAAGAAGAGGCTGAAAGATTCTAAGTTCAGAATGCTGAGAAATTTTCTTCAAAGCAATCTTTCACAGAAATGTTTGTAAAAACAAAACAAGAACAATGTTAATATTTATAGACATGCTAACATGGAAGGGAAAAAATCTCATGGGTTTCCAACTCTAGACAAGTAATTATAGGCAATTGATGACTGCTGAGAGAGGAGAGTTAGCTTCACCTAGGGTTGAGGGCCTGGACTGATTGTCCAATACAAAGTGGTTAGCCATAAAACCATAGCAAATAACCATCAAAAATAAACCTAGTGGTTCATAATTTTATACTTATATATATACACATACATATATTTATATGTTACCACAATAAGTAGACAGCTATCAATTTGAGAATGAGAGAGGGATATGAGAGAAATTTGAAATTTGAGGAATTAGATTTGGAAGCAGTTAGAGCAATTAAAGGAAAGACATAAAGGTATATATTACATTTTAATTAAAAATGTATAAAAATGCCAAAAAATAAATTTAAAAAGTCAGCACTAAGAGTTTCCAGCACTTGAACCCACATTGACTAACTCTTGTCAGGAAATAAATAAGTAAGAGTTCAGTCATGTAGAGTTCTTGGTCCCCAAGTATTGGAAACTGTCCCAATTATGTTTCCTGTTAGTATTATACATACTTTGACAAGAAAAAAATTAAGGGAGGAAGGGTTTATTTGGTTTATAGTTAAGATTAGAGTTCATCACAAAAGGACTTGAAATAGCTGGTCACATCTACCATCAACAGTAAAAAGACAGAATGTACTCTTGTTCTCTGTTCATTTTCACTCTGACCAGTTCAGGATCTCTAAGCAAGGCAATGGTATTACCCACAGTGTATGTGTTCCTGCCTCAGTTAATATAACCAGGGAGATCCCTCATAGATATGCTCACAGATTAACATTATAGAGATGATTCTTCTCTGTGATCTCCTTTCCAGTTGAACTTAGAGTATGTCAATTGGCAGCTAAAAGTTAACCTTCAGGAACACCAAATCTCACATGTGTGGAGGATTAAATATTGCCTTATTAACATTTCCATATTTTATAAATTATTTTTGCTATGTAATATAAAGGTATATTGTATATTCAATAAAATCAGTCTAGAATATCAAAGAGAGGAAACAGATCACAGTCAATTCTCACCCAACCAACTTCTCAAGCTGAACAGGGTAAGTGCTATCTTTATGGATCCTCAGCCTCAGAATTTTCAATTTCTGCCTTTTCCTGATTTATATACTCCCCTCCCCATGCCCAGCTTTTTTACTTACTGGTTCAACTCTGTATCATAATCCTAGAGTCAGGATTAAAAGCATGAGCTACCACTGCTTGGTTGTTAGACCTTGAATTCACAGAAATGCAGACAGATATTTGTCTCTTGAGTGATGGAATTTAAGTCATGGCTCAGCATCCTCTGACCTTCATGGCTTGACTGTGGGTGATTCTGTCCTCTGATATCTCAGAATGATTTTATTAAATATACAATATATCACCACAACCTGATTTTTTTCACACCTAAAGCAAAGCTCTTTTTGTCTGGCTTCTCCAATTTAGGAAAAGCAGTAGAGGAATAATTAGGTAGCTCAAATCCTTTTTAAGTTGTAAATCCAGCATTCTGAACAATATTCAAAATAGGTCTCTAGTTAGCAAACCGTAGAAATGGTATCTTAGAATATTTTCTTAAAGTAGGTTTTTCTTTTTAAGGAGAAATCTGGACTGGGATTTGGGGACTAAAGCCCAATGACTTCTATACCATGATAATTCCTTCTGGAAATTTGTAAGTATATAAATGCTTAGTCATTGTCCTGGACAAACAGAATCAGAATCTATCTAGTTAGAATTGGAAGTGGAGACAGCCTTCTTATATTTTATAGAGTCCCTATGCAATTGCTATGATCACTCTGATTTTAGAAACAGGATTCTGACAAACATCCTCTAGGGCAATGTTCTTAGCCCAGAGCTCACAGTGAGCATTATGGGTCATTAAATACTGAAATACAAGAAGAGGATAGTTTATCTCAGTGCTGGTTTTATAGAGTACATAGTAATTGAAATAACTGTAGCATTGCTGGGACCACCAATTATTTAGTACATTCTGTTTCCCAAGCTCTGTACTATGAGCCTGGATAATCCTTACATTGGTACATGGTATCCCTATCATTATTATGGAATGAGGACACTGGAACTAGAGAGTAAGAACATCACCAAGGGCATGTAGAATGTGATGCCATGAGTCACCCACATACACCTTCAAGTCACATTTTCATGCCTATTATATAATGAAATTTTAATGTTTTATCTTCATGAATTTTTAATTTATATTATCAGTTGTATAGTAACCTAATGAGATTGAAGGCAAAATTTTTAAAGTTTTTACATCCCATTATGAAGGTAACTATTGTTAATATTCTAAAGTATTAATATATCCTTTCAAATATTTCATGTAATATTTGAACTTTTCATTTTGATGCATAATAGTTACATGTAGGATGCATTTTGCTTTGAGGTAAAATTTTCATGAGCATTTTTCTCAACACTATTACTTTAGAAATTTCATCTTTAACAGTTAATTAAAAGTCTGTTTGCATGATATAACTTTTTTCTTGCCTTTGGATCTCTTAATTAATTATACTTCTTAATGTAAATAAAACTGCACATGCCAAGAAATTTGTCCAAATATGTGTTTTTTTACATATAATTCTAGAAGAATGTGAAAGAGCAA
The DNA here is from genome assembly GCA_004025045.1 of Sigmodon hispidus. NCBI lineage: Eukaryota > Metazoa > Chordata > Mammalia > Rodentia > Cricetidae > Sigmodon > Sigmodon hispidus. The sequence continues at coordinate 6,932 of PVIH01009865.1, read as the reverse complement.
AGAACTAGAAAACTCTAAATAATACGATGTGAAAATTTTCTTAACATAATACCATAGTCTAGATTGGTTGGACATCAAACATAACTTTTACCCCATAGAGGCTGAGAAGCCTAAGGTGAACAGCCTGGCTAGGGTAGTTTCCGCAGAGGGGTTTGTTTTGACTGGCAGGTGCTTACAGTCCTTCTGTGTTTAAGGGTGATAGAAAGAGTCTGCATTCCTTGTAAGAGCACCAATGACAGCCTGTTGTACTTTATCCTCAGGATCTTTCTGAATACATCCATCTTGCAAAGGCCTCACCTCCTAGTACTAGTACATTGTGGATTACAATGGGGCAGATAACATTCAGTTCAGAACAACATTTAATTTTTGTACTGGAACATTATTGGGTTTCCATATTATTCATTTACTCAATGAATAATGCACGTTTCCCTCTTCACTCACATGATAAAGTGGTGTTTGAGATCACAAGTCTTCTTCTGTTAGCCATATTTATATATTCTGATATTAATACCTTCTTATTTTTCTTTCTGTGGGAATTTTTACATAACTACAGGAACAGTAGCATATTTATTAGGATAAGTCAGTTACCATCTCAAGATTTGTATTATTTTCACATATACACTATACTCTGAATAACAAACATACAAACAGCCATCCTGTGGTAACGATTCTACAATAGGGCACCACACCCAGAGAGGTGGGGAGACATGCGCAAGTCTACATAGCTTGTGTGTTGCCTTTAAAGTATTGAGGAATAATGCTTTTTCCTTTTTAACTAGCAATCTCAGTTTGTTGTTTGTGACTTTTCTAGCATCAGGGAATGTAATCTGCAACTGTGACGTTAAATTGCTTGTGTCAATTTATTTTATTTTATCTCAGCTTCAAGAAATTAAACAAAGACAGTTTGTTTTGAACAGATATTTAGAAGTTTGTATAAAGCCAAATTGTGGAATCATTTACTGTTTCATCCCTCCTCTTTACTTCCAATATTTAAAAAGTAACTCCTAGGGGCTGAAGAGATGGCCTGGTTAGTAAAATGATTGGTTTTTGAGCATCAAGACTTGAGTCTGGTTTCCTGGCACCTACCAAATCTTGGCATTATGGTATGTATATGTAATCTCTGCACCAGGAGTCACAGATAGGAAGGTATTTGGAGCTCACTGCCAGGTAGTGTGCAATGAAGACATTTAGGCTCATTTTGAGGTTCTTTCTCAAAACTTAAGGGGGAGAACAGTTAGAGAAGCATTTGTTTGTACTGTCAATATACAAGCAAACACACATGCATAAGCAAGCGCATATATGTATGCACCCCTACACAAACATATATAAATGCACACACCACATGCACACATGTATGTGCTCATGTAAATGCATGTGTGCAAAGTAACTTCCTTATTTCATAGATAAATGTTCTATAATTTTAGTTCTGAATGCTTTGCTTATTTATCTCTGTGTGAATTACGTCATGCAGAATAGATGAGGTGGGATCTGTGCTTTGTACATAGTTAATATTTTACCATTAATTTATTAGTTTTTATTTTATTTATTTATAATTTATTGTTTTTTAATTTATAAAATAAAGTTATTTTTGTCCATGTATCCCACTGCTCTCCCTCCCTTCCCTCCTCTCAGTCCTCCCATTCAGTCTCCAGCCTCTCTCCTCCCCATCCCCGATCTCCTTCCCCCAAAGAGTGAGAAGTCCCAAGGTGGATTAGCTCAGCATCCACTCCAGGCAAGTCTGATTTCTTCATTTTAAAATCAAGACTAGGTTAGGTGTTCCTCTGAAGGGAACGGGCTCCAAAGTGCCAGTCCATGCACAGAAACACAGTCTGATCCCTCCCCTGGAGGCTCCAGATGAGGCTCCCATGTCAATGAGCAGTTGCCCATCCTTAGCGGGCCTAGCTCTATTTCCTGATGGTTCCCCAGTGGCTGTTCTTCCTTCAGTGAGCACCCCAGAACCCCAGTCAGCCTTCTCTGTGGAAATTCTTCTCATAATTTCTATTCCCTTGCTCATATAGACTCTCCTCCTCCACTCTCAGCTGGACCAGATACTCAGCCCAGTGCTTAGACTTATATCTCTGCCTCTTCCTGTAATCATTGTTGGATGTAAGTTCTGTGATGGTACTTAGGGTGGTTATTCATTTGATTATAGGGAAAGTGTTGTATAGACATCACCTTCACTACAGGTTGGAGACCTAGCCAGGGACATCCTGTGAGTTCTTGGAGGTTCCCCTAGCACTCCGTGTCTTTCCAACACCACAATGGCTTTCTCTTTTAAGATCTCCACCTCTTTTTTTCCCTCTTTGTTGCTCCTCTCACTCAAGCATATTCTTAGTTGTTTTCTTTCTTTATTCTCTTTTCTTTCTTTCTCTCTTTCTTCTTTCTTTCCTTATTTCCTGTTTTCTTTCTTTTTCCTTTACAATTTGGGGGGGCCTGCTACCCAGCTCCCAAATAATTACAGAGAGACTTATTGTACTTATGGATACTCTCCGTGACTTGGCTTATTTCTAGCCAGTTTTTCTTAATTTAGCCAGTCTATCTTTCACCTCTGGGCTTGCTTTTACCTTTTTCTATTTTTGTATATATATATACACATTACTTCTTACTCCATGTCTGGCTGTGTGGCTGATTGGCTGCTCTCCAACATTCACCTCTCCTCATTTTCTTGTATCATCCTCTTCTCTTTTTATTCTTATATTTATTCTCTCTGCTTGGCAGTCCCACCTATCTTTCTCCTGCCTAGCTACTGGACATTCAATCAACTATTAAGGCAATCAAGTGTTTTAGACAGACACAGTATTACAGCTCCACAGATTTAAACATATACAACATTAAATAATGCAACAGATCTTTGCATCATTAAACAAATGTTCCACAACATAAACAAATATAGCACATCTTCAAATAATATTTCACAGCAATTTTCTTCTTGATTAGTGATGGGTTATTTATTACATATCAAAATCATTCATTATATTGTTTTATTTCCTCTTAAAATCCTGTTATACTTTTTATATTATTATAATATTATAAAGCATTAAATATTTTTCAGAATATCTAGGCATTTTGTAAATGTTCAGTCTGGGTCAATATTCAATTTCAAAGAAGGAAAAGAGGTATACGTACTTATAAAAAAATTTACATTGAATTGGATTGGGTGGTACATGCCTTTAATTCAAGTACTCAGGAGGTGAAGGCAGGTAGACCTCTTTGTGTTTGAGTTTAACCTGGTCTACCTATTGAATTCCAGGACAGTCAGGGCTACACAGTGAGACCATTCCTTAATAACGTAAAACAAACCAAAAAATAGAAAATATACATTAATGTTATTTTAAATGTGGGCTATATGTCTCTTAATACTTTTCTAGGCATTTATTCAAATGCATAGTGTCTTTAATGAAAGAATTTTTTGTAGTTCTTTGAAGACACAAATCCTAACGGTGTGCAGGATTGATTTTGTCTCTCAGGACCAATTGACCTGGGAAAGCTAATTTAAGGAAAACATATAATGTTGGCATTTCAAACACTAATGCGTATAAAGCCACAATAAATTCTCAATACAGTCTTGTCATTAAGCTGGGGTACAATATTTATGTAATTATCTATGATTAACATGATTCATTCCTTTGATCTAGGTTATAAATATTTTTTGATATGCCAGGAAAAATCACTTCATCTTTCCTAACATTGATTGAGCCCATGAAGGATGAATGGCTCATAGCTCCTGCTTCCACCAAGCTCAAATTCTCAAGCTGTTACAAATAACAATCATACCACACTTTGCTTACACAATAATAATAATAATAATAATAATAATAATAATAATAATGGATCACCTCACCTCCAGTTTAGAGAAAGGTGGAGAAGTTAGAGAGCTCTCAGAGATAATGTTGGTGGGAAATGTTATAAAATGCCATAGATGATGCAACTGCGTGACAATGTGTCACACACTTAAAGACAAGCTTCAAAGCTGTAATATTTCCAGAGTTGAATATCATATCTTAGAGCTTTATTAGTCAATAAAACTTGCCTTTGAAAAAATCATATCAGAAGACAACACAATTGTCTGTCCTTATTTTCTGTCACTTTAATCTTACATGGATTTTAGTAGCATTTCAATTATTTTTGTCATTTTATAATACTGAACCTTGCAGGCTAACATATTCATAGCACAGAAGTAATACTGTACTCTGGGCTCTCCTGTTTGTTATGGAGGCCTGTAAGTCACACAACAGAGACCCAAAAATTTGGAATATTGTTTTTCTCCATCAATTTTATTCTATGTAATTATACGTGGGATGGAAAGATATCTGTGCACTTTTATCCTGAACAATTAGTACTTCGTAACTAAAAAATTAAATTATGTGTGCTAAAACTTAATGAGCTTCTACCTGCCCAGTATTATACTCTAGGCTAAAGGTAAAAATAATTACTGAAAATAGGAACTTAAAGACTTGAATAAGAATTATTTTCCCTTCTGTCCTTAATTAGAACAAAGAATAATGTTTATGAAATAAACACAAATGTCTCCTGTGCAATTTATATCAAATGAATAAATCAACACTCTGTTAATACTCTAAGTTAAATTTTTTTTTCAAAAATGTATTTTTCTCTTCTTTTCATGTATATGCTTTTTCTGTGTGTTTATGTCCCCTTGCATAGCTATGGCAGCCCTTGTGTGTGCAAATGTACATGCACATGTGTGCATATGCATGCATGTATACACATTTGTATGTGTGTGTATGAATATGTGTCTCTGTGCACACATGTGAAGGCTTTGGGTTGACCTAGGGAGTGCTTCTTGAAGGAATATTTTTACATCTTATTCTTTGGAAGCAAAGTCTCAAGCAAACCTAGAGTTTAATGATGTAGTTAGTCTCAATAGAAAATCATAACTAGCTAGTCTCTGGGGGTTTGAACTCTGGTCTCCTTATTTTCTGAGGGAAGTACTTAAATTGCTGAGCCTATACTCATTAAAACAGTTTTAATGACTCCATTCCTGCCTTTAATTGTCAAAAATGTACAAGTCCCAAATAGAATAGAATATCCCAAAGTCAAAAAAGGACCATTTAATATTTCTAAGTAATAGAGATTAGTTTATAGTTTTGATTCCATAAACAAACCTCCTCTGGATAAATTAATTGATAGTCAATAGTGAAATTGCACTCATGGGATGGCATAAACCTGGAGCAAGTACCCTCAAACAATATTATACCCTAAACATCTGCAGGCTGCTGGGTTCAGATAAGTATATGTGGGACACAGAGAAAATAATAACACAAGAAACTCGCAGCACTTTGGCAGGGTCTTTTTTGGAATTTGGGTTTTGTTTGGTTGTTTGTTTGATTTTGAGTCAAAGTTCTATTAAGTTGCCCAGGGTAGCTTGAATTTGTGATCTCCATGCCTCAACCATTTATGTAATTGTTCTACAGTTATTTACTTTTGTTAATGAGTCTTTTTATTATAAAATAAAAAAGTTTTACTTCCTAGCCCCACATATTCTGTTCTCTTCCCTACCACACAAATCTCTCATGTGTAGATTTCTCAGGTTGACCTGACCTACTGTAGTCTTCTTGAGATTTAGTGAGCTATGGAGACTTTTCATGGTTGGTAACAGCTTTCCTGATCTAAGAGGCAAGGAAAAGTAAGTTCAGGTTAGACCTGTGCTGTCGAAGCCTTTCCTGGGATTCAAAAAATAAAATCCCTTGGAAAACAAACAGTTAACATGGAGAAAGACTAAGGAAGACATTATAAAAGATACCCCAGAGATCTAGTTTTTAATACAGAAGGAGCAACCCCCCAACAATTTGTCTCGTAGAGAGGGACAGAGGCTTGGCTGAGCCAAATGCTCTTTTTGGGGTATATGTTCTGTGTGACATAAATGACCATATAAACCAGGTTCATAAAATGATAAAACAAGCAAAGGGGAATAAGAGAAAGCCAGATAGCTTAGATAGATCTGCCCTTACAGTTGAAAGCAATTGTGGCAATATTTACATTGTGCCAGTCTTTCTAAAGAAAATACTAATGGAAAGCCAATTGCTGTCTTAGCAAATATCTGGAACATATTAGTAAGGCCAGGCAACACCTCCTGAAAGGTACATTGATAAAATATATAGATGGAAAAAATGAGTTTGTTTTAGAGATTAGTAATCATTCCTCCATAGTATGTTGTACATATTTCTCCCCTGAAATAAAATCCAGTAGTGGCAGATACTATTTGCTAGCATATATCCCTTTCAGCAGCCAAGAATAGTTGATAGACAGGTAAAGGAACAAAACCACATGATCATATCCTTAGATGCTGAAAAAGCCTTTAACAAAATCCAACACTCCTTTATGATTAAAGCCCTGGAGAGATCAGGAATACAGGGAGAATACCTAAATATAATTAAGGCGATTTACAAGAAGCCGACAGCCAGTATCAAACTTAATGGAGAAAAATTCAAAGCAATCCCACTAAAGTCAGGAACTAGACAAGGATGTCCTCTCTCCCCTTATCTATTCAATATAATTCTCGAAGTTTTAGCTAAAGCAATAAGGGAACGAAAAGAGATTAAGGGCATACAAATTGGAAAAGAAGAAGTGAAGCTATCTCTATTTGCAGATGATATGATTGTATACATAAGTGACCCAGAAAATTCTTCCAAAGAACTGCTACAGCTGATAAACACCTTCAGCAATGTAGCAGGATACAAGATAAACTCAAAGAAATCAGTAGCCCTTCTATACACTAAAGATAGAAGAGCTGAAAAAGAAATAAGGGACACATTACCCTTCATATTAGCTGCAAATAGTATTAAATACCTTGGAGTAATTATAACCAAAGAAGTAACAGACCTATTTGACAAAAATTTTAAATCATTGAAGAAAGAAATTGAAGAGGATATCAGAAAATGGAAAGCTCTCCCATGTTCCTGGATTGGTAGGAT